>JARHVA010002891.1:232500-262500 GCA_037957365.1 Torreya grandis | reverse complement strand
TAACAAACTTATGATCAAAGAGAAAAAACATGAAAAATGGATATATGAAATAAAATATATTCATGAAGAAAACCGGGTCCTATCCATGGTATTAAAATGCAACTCATGAATTAAATGAAAATATAAACCAAAGGACCAAAGAAGGGGTCTAAGGTTTGTGTATAGAATAGGTTGATTGAAAGGAAAGATCATTGAAGAAGTCTTGCAAGAAGTGTTAGTAGGATAGTATATAGATTTATGAAAATAAGGAAGATATTTAAGCAAAATATTTCTTCAAAAATTATGTATTAGTGGGACCTTTTAAAATATAGCCTTCATTAGTTTGTAGATGATAAGTACTAATACCAATAATGTCTTTTACTAAGTAAGGGCCTTACTATTTTTGGGCATATTTTCCTTTGTTGCCATGTGTATGATCTATTTTTAGGAATAAGTCATCAACATTAAATGTGTAGACTTTGACCTTTTTGTTATATTATTAAGCAGTGTGAACCTTGTATTGGTAATTATTTTATAAAGCAGCCAAGAAGTATTCGTCAAGAAAGTCTAAAGCATGAAGATGATATTCATGTATCTATTCATTAGGAATTATACCATGAAGAGATATATGTAAAGATGGGGATTTAACTTCTAATGTTAATACTAATTTAGAATAATATATAAGTGAGAATGGTGTTGTTGCAATGGCAGTACGTATGCTAATACAGTAAGCCCAAAGTACAAGATATAGATGAAGGTGTCAATCAATATGAGTTTTATGAATCATATTTTGTAATATTTTATTTATAATTTTTTTAGTAGCCTTTAATTAGCCATTTCATTAAGGATGGTAAGGTGTGGAAAATTTGTTAGAAAATTTAAATTTGGCACATAATTGTTTTGTGTCTTTGTTTTTGAAATTTACACCATTATCAGAGAGGATAGTATGGGGAAATCCAAAACAAAAAATATTTAGTTAAGGATAAATTTTAAAATGGTGGTTCCCATGACATTAACAAGAGGCATGGATTTTACCCATTTGATAAAATATTCAGTGGCAGTGATGATAAATGCATGGCCATCCTATGATCAATGTAATTTTCCAATGAAGTCTAATCCACACATATAGAATGGCCAAGGAGAATCCATTTTTTGGAGCTCAGTCAGTGGTGAGTGGATTAGATCATCATGGATCTGGCAATGATTACTCTTTTTAGCAAAAGTAATAGCATATTTTTCTAGAGTAGGCCAAAAGTAACCCATAAACATGAATTTATGGGTTATAGCATGTCCACTATAATGACCACTGTAAATGCCACCATGTTATTGTTATAGGAGAGTAGGAACCTCTTTTTGTATTATAGAATGAATTAGGGTTCTTTCTACATTATATTAGTAAAAGGTGTTATATCAAAACATGTACTTGAAAGCTTATTTATGTATTCAAGTATTTTCATGAGGGTAAGTTTTATATTCAAGATATTGGATTATGTTTTTATATCATGGGCTCTATCGAATAGTGATGACCTCAATGTGACAGATTAATGAATCATTTAGTTTTATAGAAGAAGGTGATTTTTTGATTTGGATAAGAAATTGGGAATCATTAAGTACTTGATGAGAGTAAAATAGAGATGCTGATGAAGAAAGATAATTAGCTATGGTATTTCAATCTCTTGAAATTGGTTTAATTGTAAAAAAAATGACTTATTTGGAAAATGTGGTAGACATTTGATGATATGTGATTAAATTTTCACTTTTACATTTATAATAACTGTTAACTTGGTGATAGATAAGTTATGAGTCATCCAAAACATGTAAATAAGGGACATCTAAGTCTATGATTACTTTCATGCCTAATATTAGATCTTCATATTTGGCCATGTTATTAGTGACATCAAAAGTTAATCAAAATGCTAAAAGTATGAGCTTTACATGTGGATTTGTTAGAATACATCCTGCCCTAGCTCCTTAGAGGAATTTTGGACCATAAAAGTGAAGTGTTCAGGTGTATTCATGTAAATCGATGGTAACTTTAGGTAGTTATTCAATAACTACTTTAGGTCTAATAGTATCAGGAGTGATGATGGTATCTTTTTGATTATTTCCTTCTAAATCAATGGTGAAATTATGAAAATTATATTTGAGAGAGATAGCTTGTTTAAGACATTCTTTATAAATAATGTTGTCATTAAGGAGATTATCTTGAATATGATTTTTGGGTGGTAATGATGCCATTACAAGTTAGTCAATGATGACTTGTCCTTTAAAAGTTTTTTTGTAATAATTTGAAGGTCAAATTCCATCAATAGAACCATCCATTTGATAATTCTATCTCCAGTTAATAATTCTTTAGAGAATAAATGATGAAGTGGATCAAAATGAATAATGATGTAAGTGGTCTGATAAAGCATATAATGATGGAAATTTTTAGTTGTGAAATATATAACAAGGAAATCACATTCTACTTTGGTGTAATGTTTTTCATAATCAATGAAGCCTCAAATTATGTAATAGATAGTTTACTCTCTACCAGTATCATCTTGTTAGGAAAGCATTGTCCTAACTAATATGGGGGTAGAGGAGGTATATAATATTAAAGGATAATCATTTGAAGGTGGTTAAAGAGTATGAGGATAGAGAAAATATTAATTCATATTATCAAAAGGTTTTTGGCATGAACCTGTCCATTCTAGAGCATTAAATTTTTTGAGAATTGAATTGATAGAGTATATATGATAAGCCATTTATGGGATGAATCATCGAATTAGCCCAAGTTTGCCAAGGGAAGTGGTTATGTTAGGAATGGATCAAGGAATAGGCATGTTAATGATAGCATTTATTTTTTCCAAATCAACATCAATCCCTCAAAAAGAGACTAAGAACCCTAGAAGTTTTCTAGATGTAAATCCAAAAACACATTTGTATGGGTCAGTTGTAACTTTATATTTAATTAGTTGATCAAAGATGATATCTAGATCAATGATGTGCATTATATGACTTTTAAATTTGGTAATGAGATATCGACATAAGTTTCCACTATCTTATGTATAAGATCATGGAAAATGTGGGTCATTACATGTTGGTAGGTTGCTCTAGCATTTTTAAGGCTAAAAGACATTTTGACATAACAATAGGTGCCCCATTCAATAGTAAATGTTGTTTTATGTTGGTATTCAAGAGCTATGTGAATTTGGTTATAGCCTAAGAAACCATCCATAAGTGATAAGAATTCATATCTAGTTGTGGAATTGAATATAACATTTATTGAAGGTAAGGGAAAGTTATCTTTTGAACATAATAAGTTAAGATTATGAAAATTAAAGCACATACAGATAACCATGGTGACTTTTTTATGAATGAGAACAAGGTTTGATACCCATTTTGAGTAGATGAATTTGGCATACAAAATTTTAATGATTTATTTGTGACATAAGGTATAAATTTTAGGTGTAAATTTTCATTTTTTTTTCTAATAGGTTTAACATCTAGCTAAGTGATGATATTATACATGATAATGCTAGGATCAATACCTAGCATATATTCATATGACCAATAAATTGTTTTGTAATACTTATCAAAGAATAAGCTAAAGTTATCGTGCTCTGTTGGAGTGATTTCTTTAGAGATATTAATAGGTTGAGGACATGTTGGTATACCATATTCTATTTTTGTATTTTCTTCAATAGGCATAGTATTTTCATCTTGGAAATGATATGGGGAATGAATAAGAGAAGAGATAGGGTTTTTTGTAGAATCCACACTAGAAATGAAATTATTAAAACAAGGAGCTTTGTGTGTAAAGTTTCTAAGTTTATGATGTTATTAGGGACGCTGAGGTTCTTTAGCATGGAGTAGTTTAAGTATAGCTTCATCACTAGGAAGCATCAATAATGGTCCATTGTATTCAACATCTACTTTGATATCAATGATTTTATTACCATTATGATAATTTTAAAATGTATTTTTCATACATCTGTGGCTTTAACATCTAAAGTGATTTTAGTTATAGGTTTAATTTGAGTGGAATGAGGTTGAGTGGTGTCAACCAGATTGGTGAAGGTGTGTTAGTTTGTATTGTAGATGAATATTAAATTGTATTGGGGTGGATAACCTCAATAGTATCAATGGAAGAAAGAGGTTGTAAAATGTTTGGTTGTGTATAAAGTGTATAAGGTGTGGGAGTGGAGAGTTCTTTCAGTACCCATGGGGTGTATAATAGTGGAGGATTAATGGGAGATACATGACCTTCAGGTTCTAATTTAATATGAGTTGATATGTGAATGACCTAAACATCATGGTTGAAGGCATGTATTTT
This sequence comes from Torreya grandis, assembly GCA_037957365.1. NCBI lineage: Eukaryota > Viridiplantae > Streptophyta > Pinopsida > Cupressales > Taxaceae > Torreya > Torreya grandis. Next base: position 258,203 of record JARHVA010002891.1, on the reverse strand, counting down.
GGATAGTATATTTTGATAGTGTTTTAAATATAAGTCTCATGATTGACCTTGAGCCATGATATAATTGTCATCATATGTGTGGGAAATAGTACATGCATTTTTTCTATGGGAGAATTAGAAATGGATGCACCTAAGTTGTTAAATTTTTGGGGATATATTGTTAAATGATATTGAAGTAATTTGGCCACTCCATATTTATCACATGTGAAATCATCTTCTTTGTAAGAAGCCTTGTATGCATTACATGGAGGAGGAATTTTGGTGATATCATCAATTAGAGGGATGGTAAGATCACATGGAAGTAAAGAAAGAGGAAGCCACTAAGAAATGTAAGGAGGTAATTTAGTGGTATTACAAGTGTTTTATAATTTAGTAGGTTCATCATCATCAAAATCAATAAGACTGACTTGTAAATCTGGATTAATGTTAGTAAATTCATGTAGAGGTGTACTGTTAACATGTGGAGAGGTAAGAATCAATTATTGAGATTTGGGGTTTGGTAATTATATACTCTAAGGATTAGGATTAGCCTCATGTTCATATCATTTTCTATTATTGATGAATTTATTACATTGACTACATAAGGAGGTAATAGCCCATATTTGATGCATCCATGGGTGACTTAGGAGCATGTTGTAAGATAGTGGTAAATCAAGAACCATGATATTAGTGGGTATTGTATTGGTTCCAATAATGAATGGAAGCCAAATATTACCAAGTGGTTTTTGATTTGTTTTATCAAATCCTCTACATGTTAGATGAGTTGGTTTAAGATTATCTTTGGTATATCCAATTTGTTGTGTTAACCAAAGAGAGGTGACATTAATTCCTAATCCTTCATCTACTAAGACCTTTTGAATGAGGATATTATTGATTTTAATTTTAATAAAGAGGGGTGGATAATTGGCTCAAAAAATAATTTCATCATTAATCATGTCTTCTTCAAAAAATTCTATGGATGGTTTGGAAGAGGTAAAATAAGTTTCAATAGTATGTACTTCTATAGGTGAAGGATCTTTAGGATTATTTTACAAATCAAGGGATGGTGGTTCTTCAATGTCTTGTAATTTTTTCATTATAAATTTATGATGATATGGAGAAGTATGACTAACTCCATGAGGGGTATTTTACAAGGCATTGAATTGAGTTTTTCCAAGAAATTCCAATGTGATTTAGAATATGAAGAACCAATACAAGGTTTAGGTGGTAGAATATTTTTTGTAAGAATAGGATAAGTAGATTGAGGTTCTGGATGTGGGAGTGTTTCATCATTTGGTTCAGAAGGTATGGTAGTAGTGGTATCTTTAAGTAGTTGGTATTTGGTTGATGGTTTTTTAGGATTAGTGACCAGATCTTTGTGAGCGGGTTTGAACCTATAATTAACCTTGGATACATTCACATATTGGGAATTGGTATAATATTGGTCATAATCAACATCAATTGTAAAAATATCCTCATTCGAATGTTGTATGTTAGAATCAGAGAAAGATTTTTAAGATTTGATGAAGGTTTGAATTTTTTTTTTATTTTGAGAGAAGTTAACATACTCATGATAACATAATTTGATCCTAGTATCATGGTCAAATGTATATCCTAACATAAAAGAAGCAATGAATTTGAGAAGTCCATGACATGTTTCATGAGAATGAACCACATTAGGATGGAACCAACATAATTTTCTAGGGTCATACCATGAAGGTGAAACATTATTATAGGTGAAAGGTTTATAAGGAGATAAGAGTTGCTTCATTTGTTGGAAAATTAATGGTGTATGAAAAAGAAGGGGATTATACACTTTGACTACTCTTGTTTTTGTTTCAGGAGGATTGATAGTAATCACTTTAGTGGAAGTTTGGAAAGATCCCTTCATGGATTTATGATCTAGCTCAAATTGTTTCTTAAGAAAGTCTTGTCTTTTAGCTTGATCAATTGTGTCATTTAGATTTTATGGAGAAAAAGTTTGAACCTTATATTGAAGTGAGGGTGTTAATGAAATGATAAATAGTTTGAATGGATTATAATCATTCACGTTATGATTTATTTTATGAGCCAGATATTTCCATCATTAAATGAAGTCACGATTCAATTCAAGGCACGATTATTTATCATTGACAAAATGACTAAGACAATTTTCAAGAATGTCATTCTATTGAAATTATTTTACTAAGGCATTAGCCAAATCTTTTAATTGCTAGATAAAATGTTGAGGTAAGTGATTATACCATTCTAGGACATCTCCTGTGAAATTTTTGACTAGAAGTTTAGTGGTAACAAAGGTGTTTGCTTGAATCTAGTCTTTGTAGAGATTACCAAATGACTTAAGAAAGGATGTAGGGTCTTTAGTCCCATCATATTAATACATGGATAAATATTTCCAATATCAATAGAAATAATGAAAGAAGCTAAAGGTTCATTTTGGATATTTTGAAGCATCTTGTTATGCATAAGGGGTTAAGAATGATATTTCAATTAACATATTTAAGAGGAGGAGGAAGAAAGTTTTGATTAATTTGAGGTAAAATAAGAGGAGGTTGATTTCTCATGTGTAATAGCTTTTTCTGCATGTACATCATTTGAGATGTATTTATGGTTTGCATAACATTCATTTATTGGAATATTTGTGCAAGGATTTAAATGGTATGTATTTGTGTATTTGGATTTGAAAGGGGAAGGTTAGTATTGGTAGTAGGAGGAATATGGTGTTGATGGGAAGAGGGATGTTCCCTATTAAGGGATTTCTTATGGGGGTGTTTGCTAGGATTGTGTTGATTACTCTTATAGTGTAATAAGGTAGTTTAGATAGGGTATTATCTTGAGAAGTGTGAAATGGATCTGATCCATCAGTGTCATCATTTTGGGTAATTTGAACCATATTACAATACATAGATGAAGGGTGAAAAAAGGTGCACCAAGAGTATCCTCTTGGGTAACTAAGGTAGGAAGGAAAGATAACCTATGCATCATATAAATGGATTAAGGATATCCAAGAAGATTTTAATAGGGGATTTCATGATGTTTGAAATAGGAATCTAAGAAGAAGGATTAAAAGGATGAAATTTGGAAAAATTTAGCCAAGTACTTGATGGAATTGGCTATATAGAATTCAAAAAAAGGGACTAAATTGGCTAGAGGGTAGACAATTAGCCAGATGGTATAGATTTGAATGGATCGATTGTGTAATGGAAAAAGGTAAGCATAAAAATGGGTAGAAAATAAAGATGAATAGGTTGATTATATTCTATAGGAGGATAAGCAAAATAAATCTATGGGAAATTGAGTCAAACAAATATATTATGTTTGTAGATAAAAAAATAGAGTAGCCCGTAAGAGACTAAGTTGATTGAGTTGACTGTGCTTTGTAGGTAGGATTTTTTTTTGAAATTGTATAAATTTAGATGAGTGAGTAGTAATTTTTTAGGAAAATAAGATAAAAACATAGGCAACTAATTTAATTAATTTGACCTAGTTACAATACACAACATAAACCTTGTATCAATGTTGGTTAATACAAGTTTTATAATACAAAATATAATTGGCAAATAACAAGCAATATAAATGAAATGTAAATACTAATCTAAATTTGGACATTCCTATATGTTTTTAAATTATGTTGTAAAATGTGATAGGGTGTTTGGCCTTAAAAAATAACTAAAAGAGGTAAGCTAAATTTGGTTTTAGTTATGTTAAGGATGAAAGGGATCTATATTGGTGATGGTATTGGCTTATATTGGGGCCTACCCCCTCACTTCACAATCTCATAGTGATAAGGGTGTCAGGTGATTTTCCAATATATAACATCAACCATGTATTTATACTCAGCTAGAAAACTGAGTCAATTTCCCCCTTAGTGATGAAATCTAAGTAGTTAGATTTGGGTATAAGTGTTTGAATGCTTATTTGATATTTTATAATTTGGTAGTGTGTGAAATAATAAAGTGACCAATTTGATAAATTAAATTTCTTACTTATATTATGTGCACTAATCTAAACAAGCAAGAAAATAAATGAAAGGTGAATTAATTACTACTAATGTGAGTTAATTTCCTTTGCTTGAAAAAGACACAATACTAAGTCAATTAGATTAACCTAGTATGCAAACCATACAAAAGAGAGTCAATCTCATTGACTCTATTTATTGCAAGGCAGTCCAGAGAAACATAATCAAGTCAGTTGATTGAGTTTTTTGGGCAAAAATTTATTAAAAAACTAATTCGATCTAGTCAACTTAATTTATTGTACTGTGATAGTTTTTAGAGAACTATAATTTGACTGAAAATGAAATAATTAGGCTAGTTAGAATGAACCTGAATTTGTTTTTATCAATTTAATTTTTGATTAATTTTAGTAATGTAATGAATTTATTGATTTTTTTTTATAACCTATGTTATCCAAATGAGGGCTTGAACCTACAACATAATATGTTAAAATAAATTCAAACTAGTCGATTAAGTTTACATACATTGAATAGATTAAAAAATAATTGAAAGAAATATGTCAACATAATCAATCTATTAGTTTAAAGAGAACTCATTAGAAAATTTGAAAAAATATAATGAAAAACTAAATTGATAGGATCTATCTAGTTTGTTAAGAGGAGAAAATATAATCATAGAGAGCTGAACAAGATCAATAGGTTCACTTCACTTGAAAAACTTGTATGTTGATGCCTTAACTTAGTCGATCAAATCAATGAAGTAGAATATGACCTAAAAAGAATATAGAACTAGGTAGATTAGATCAATCCAATTGTCTAAAGAAGAGAAAGACCTGCACATAAAATTGAACTAAGTTGATTAAATATTGAGACCTATATAGAAACTATTGTATTAAGTCCATAGAGTTGATCTAGTAGTTTAAAAATGAAGATTGAAAAAATATAAGGGTTAGTTTATGTTGGGTTCAATAGAATGTATTCAAGTGAAAGTTAAGTTGATCTACAAATCAATCCTATCTCAGAGAAGATAAATAATCTAATTATTCTACTATCAATACTTAGATAATTGTTAAGCATAGGATATACTGAGAGGGGGGGTGAATCGATATATTATATATCTTATTTATTAATAAAATTCTTTTTCTTTAACCACTTAACCACACATTCAAGATATGCAATAAAACTAAAACAATAATATGCACCACACAAGAGAGAGAGAGACACCAAATTTTTACGTGGAAAACCAAAGTGAGAAAAAACGTGGAGAATAATCTCAAGTATATAAATGAGCACCAACTAAAATTATAAAGTTTTCAAGCACTAAATTGTAGGAGCACCAACCCCTTTTCTAAGCACCAACACAACAACTATTTGTGAGCACCAACCCATAGGAGCACCAACCCCTCTTGTGTATAAAACACAACTATCTCTCAATGTTGCTTACTCAACAAATGATAGAACTCTACAATATCTCTTACTTTTCTCTCTTTGAAAAAAAATACAAATCATGCACTCTCTTACATATTACAAATGGCTTCTCAATCCTTTATTTATAGCTTTCCAAATGACCTTTAGAATTCACCCTTTGTGAAACCCTTCAATCCTCATGGAAAATGACACCAAACTTACATGACCCTTCATATCCTTGCATTTGAAAAGTCATATGGTGACCCTTCATAAGCAAAAGCATCCTTTCCTCTTTTGTCTTTATCTTGGTGACTTTTTTCATTCCTCAAAGTGTCCCTTCATGGAAAAATGTGCCATACCCTCTTTTATTTTCACATGGTGACTCTTGGAATTCCTCAAGATGACTTTTTATGAGAAAATGCATCCCATTGCTCTTTTGTCTTTTACCCCATGACTCTTTGACTTCTCCATGAGCCCTCTTTTGAATTATATGCAACCAAAAATATATTCATTAATATTAAATAAATATTAGAACACATTATCCAAGATATGAATATTAAAAATGCCATTAAATTCAATGGGGCCTTTATCACCAATAACGCTAGACCTTTAACATCAATGACAATATTTTCAACAATCTCCCCCTTTTTCATTGATGGCAACCTCAAACTAAAACTACCACATCTTAAAACCTACACATACTAATATCTAAAAAACATACAATAACTCACCCTTACTATATTAACTTGTACCTATTCCTTGAACCTATTTCTACACATGTACCTATTATTCTCCCCCTTTGACATCAATGGAAAAAGGGCCTACTTGGAGCTAACACTTAGCTCCCCCTTAACTGATGCTGAACCTCAATGGTAGGAAGTAAATGAAATTACTTCCAACTTCTCTTGTAGATACTCAAATGTGTATTTTAGTAGTTCCTTTGTGAAAATATCTACAATCTTCTATTAGTATTGATATACTCCATCTTAACATATTGATCTATAACCTTCTCTCTCAAGAAGTGATATCTAATGGGAATATGTTTTGTTCTTGAATGCATCACTAGATTATTTGAAATATTAATATCACTTGTCTTGTCACAAAAAATAGAAATAGGTTCATCATATTTTACTTTGATATATTCCAAAGTTTGCTTCATCCAAAACACTTGAGTACAACACAATGCTAATGCAATATATTCTACTTCAGCTGTAGAAAGTTATACTAAATTTTGCTTCTTACTTAGACATGATACTAAGCTATCACCAAGGAAGAAATATCCTCCACTTGTACTCTTTTTATCATCCAAGAACCCTGCCCAATCTAAATCTGTATAAGTAACCAAAGTGAAATCTCTGCCTGTGGGATACCATAATCCATAATCCAATATCCCATTTATATATCTAAATATTCTCTTCACCAACTAAACATGACTATATTTTGGAGCTAACTGATATCTTGTAACCATACCTACTACATGTATGATGTTTGGCCTCACTGCTATCAAATATAAAAGACTACCAATCATAGATCTATACAAAGATTGATCTACAACAGGTGAATCTTCATCCTTACTCATTTGATTCCCTGTACACATTGGTGTGCTAACTTGTGCACAATCCTCAAAACCAAATTTATTTGACATTTCCATGGCATATTTACTTTGAGATATGAAAATCCCTTTATTTAACTAAAATATTTGCAATCCTAAGAAAAATGACAATTCTCCAAGCATAGATATCTCAAATTCTTTTTGGATATTATCAAAAAATTATTTTTTCATCTTTTCAATGATTCCTCCAAAAATGATGTCATCAACATAGACTACAATAATAAATTGATGCTCACCTTCTATTTTGATGTAGAGATTACTGACAACAAATCTTCTCTTAAAATTTTGATCCTATAGGTACTTATCAAGTCTTGAAAAACAAGTTCTGGAATCTTGTTTTAATTCATACAATGCTTTCTTCAATCTGCATACATGGCTACTAATATTTGAGAGAATAAATCCCTTAGGCTACTCAATGTAAACCTCTTCTTCTACATTCTTATTTAGGAAGGCATCTTTGACATCCATCTAAAACACATTGAAAATTTTAAACACTGAATATGCAAGAATTTTTTTAATAACCTTTAGCCTTGCCACTGGTGCCAAAGTTTCTTCAAAATCTATTCCCTCAATTTGAGCATATCCTTTACATACTAATCTTGCTTTATTCCTGATCACTTCTCCATTTTCATTCAACTTATTTCTATAAACTCATTTTGTTCCTATCACATTGTGATCTTTTGGTCTAGGCACTAATTCCCAAGTATCATTCTTTTCTATCTAAATTAAATTCTTCATCCATATCCTTAACCTAATGCTTATCATGTCTAGCTTTTAAAAAAGTTCTAGGCTGAATTTTGGATAACAAAGAGAAATTAACTTGCTCAGATTCGCTTACCATCACTCTTATAGTGCAAATTCTTTCATTTATGTCCCTGATGATGTCACTTTCATTATTATTTCTCTAAACATATTTGGATGGAGTTTGTGTGTCCTTTTTCTCCTTCTCATCTTCATCTGATTCTTCAAAATCTTCCTCTTCAATGGTTTTAGGAATGTCTACTAGATCACTGATTCTTTATGTTCCATCTTCTTCTATCCTGACACTTACACTTTCAAAAATTTTATTGGTTATTTTGTTATAACATTTATAAGCTTTACTTTTTAAATAATAACCAATAAATATACCTTCATCTGCTTTGGATTCAAACTTCCCAAATTTTTTGTTGGTTCTCTTTATAAAACTTCTATTTCCAGAAACTCTAAAATAATCAACTGTTACTGATTTATATTTCCATATCTCATAGGGAGTCTTATCACTATTGACTCTAAATAATGCTCTATTGTAAATATGCACTATTGTAGCAACTGCCTCTCTCTAATATTTATCTAGTTCTTAGATTCATTTAGCATTGTCCTCACCATCTACTGAACTATTTTATTTCTCTATTTAACTACTCCATTTTGCTATGGAGTTCTAGCTACTGAATAATGTCTATTTATTCCATGGTCTTCAAAAAAATTAATAAATTAATTTGACATGAATTCTCCTCCTTGATCTGATCTTAGACACTTAATCTTCAAACTAGTTTCATTATCAACTAATGCTTTGAAATGTCTTAAATCTTCAATTTTTTTTTTATTAACATTATCCAAATTTTATGTGAAAAATAATCAATAAGCAACATGAAATATTTCTCACCTTGAGTACTTTTAGTTCTCATAGGTCCACACAGATCAGTGTGAACAAGCTCTAACATCTGAGTGGTCGAATACTCTTTTGTTTTGAACTATCTTCTAGCCTACTTCCCATGCTGACAAGGTTCATAAAGCATGTCAGATGGCTTTGTAATCTTTGGAAGATTTATAATTACTTGATTTTTGATAATGTTGACAAGATTATCAAAATTTATGTGACCCATTCTCTAATGCTATAGCCAACTTTATTCAATCTGACTCAAACATCTTTGACTTTTAATGTCTGATAACATATAAAAAATATTACATGTTCTCTGAGCATCTGCAATCAACACATCTGAATCTTTTCTCCTAATTTCATAACCTTCTACATAAAACTTTAGTGTGTTACCCTAATCACACATTTGAATTACACTTAAAAGATTATTCTTAAGACCTTCTACATATAAAACATTTTTAGTTTTAGTTCTACCATTATCCAAACTTAATGTACTTTTTCAAGCAATTCTGGTAATAGTATTATCTCTGAATTTCATTGTACCACCATTGATCTTCTTCAAGGTTATGAAATTGATTTTTTCTTTTGTCATGTGCCTTGAACATCCATTGCTAATGACCCATGGCTTTTCTTCATTTATTGCATGCAAATTTATCTGTACCAACATAGATTTTTTAGGTTGTTTCTTCTGCCATGAACCTATCTAAACTTTCTTCTTGATGAATGGAGCCTTAAAACTCTTATCCTTCTTGATTAACTCAAACACACTTCTACAGTACCAAGCTATGTGTTTAAAGTTATTATACTTATAACATATTATGACCTCTTCATTAAAGCTTGATAGAGGAGCAAAAGAGTTGTGGCTTCTGCTTGACTCTACATGACTTTCCTTCTCCTTATTTATGAAATTGTTAGCCCTTTTTTGACATTCTATTTTATTATGACCATATACATTACAATAAAAATGGTAACTATAAAATAGGACTTTTCTATGTTTCTATGACTTGATTACTTTTTGTAGTTCTGTTCCCTCCAACCTTATTTGTTTGAGATGTCCTTTGTATTCTTAACTTCTTCTCTTTTTATTTCTTCTTTTATAAGAGCTTCAACATAGCTCTTTCCTTTTTCCTTGTTTGTGAAAGTAGTGGCCTCCCCTTTCTCTTTTTCAAATCCAATACCTATCTTATTTGACATTGATATTTTATTTTCTAATATCTTATTAAACATATTAGTGCTATTCTCAAGTTTTGAATCATTGGCTGCTCTATCATTGTTTGATTTATTTGTTTTCTCAAGATCTACTTTTAAAGAAGCAATTTCAATAACATACATTTCATATTATTTACTTAGTATTTTTGACTGTGTCATTCGATCTTCTTCATTATTCTTGGCTTCTTCAAAGTGTGCTTGTAGATATTCAATTATTTTCTTTGAATCCTTTTCATTTTTATTGATCAAGAGCTTTAATATTTGATTCTTACTTTAAAGAGATTTTAAATCTTCTAAGGCACAAATGAATTATTCTTCTAGATTCACTTCAACTTCATCCTATTATTCTTCTTGATCATCTATACTTTTGCTTGCAGAGGCATTTTTATGTATGGCCATGAATAGAATCTCTTCTTCTTCTAAATCATTGACTCCACTATCTTCAGCTGAGGTAGGACCTTTAGAACATAAACTCTTCTTCTCAAATCCCTTCTTAAATTTTCCTTTGAAATTATTCTTGTATGTAGACTTTCCTTCTTAATTTTCACCATTACCCTTATCTAGGCACTTAGCTACAAAATGTCTAATATTTCCACAATTAAAACATTTGAAAGGTAATTTTCTTTGATATTTACCTGTGCCCTTTTTTGGCTTGTGAATGAATAGATCTATGTTATCATCTTCATCATTGCTAGAAATGTCACTTGATTCTTGAATCTTAGCCTTCTCTTTCTTTGATGTCTTGAAATCATCTTCTCTCTTTAATGGTTTTTCTTGTTCGGTCCACATCAAATGCCATAAGAATACAATGTAGCTCATCCATATTTAGATTGGCTAAATTATTCATCTCTTCAATTACTAAAACTTTTGCATCAGATCTCAATGGTGGAGATCTCAATTTTTTTTGAACCACAATTGATTCTTCTAGATTTTCTCCAAGACCTTGAATCTGATTAACTATTTGATCAACCCACAAAAGATAACTTGCTATATTTTCTTCCTCTTCCATCTTCAAACTCTCAAATTGTCTTCTAAAAGTGTAAAGCTTGGCTTGCCAAACCTTTCCATCACCTTTGTAAATATTCTCAAGTTTTACCCAAGTTTCATGAGTAGATTTATATTGCATAACTTTAATAAATTTTGATTCACATAAACCACATAAAATGGCATTTAAAGCTTTAGCATTATTTTCACTTGCCTTTTTTTTGTTAGAGTAGTTACAAGTGTCTGTGGCTCTTCATATTCCTCTACCACTGCTTGCCATATGTCAAATCCAAGGGCCATCAAATAAGTCTTCATCCTTATTCTCGAAAAAACATAATTTTTCCCATCAAATAAAGATGCCTTATTTGTAGAAAAACCTTCATGTGATCCAACCATTGTGCTTTCCTGATCTACCTTCAAGATATAAAACTTTTTAAAAGGAACCTGCTATGATACCAATTATTAAGCATAGGATATAATGAGAAGGGGGGGTAAATCAGTATATTATATATCTTGTTTCTTAATCAAAATTCATTTTCTTTAACCACTTAACCACACATTCAAGATATGCAATAAAACTGAAATAATAATATGCACCACACATGAGAGAGAGAGAGAGAGAGAGAGAGAGAGAGAGAGAGAGAGAGAGAGAGAGAGAGAGAGAGAGAGAGAGAGAGAGAGAGAGAGAGAGAGAGAGAGAGAGAGAGAGCAAATTTTTACGTGGAAACACAAAGTGGAAAAAACAACAAAGAATAATCTCAAGTATATGAATGAAAACCAACTCAAATTATAAATTTCATAAGCCCCAATTTTCAATAACACCAATCCCTTTATCGAGCACCAACATAACAACTATTTGTGAGCACTAACTCACAAAAACACCAACCCCATGAATCTTTTATCTTTTACCCCATGACTCTTTGACTTCTCCATGGGCCATCTTTTGACTTATATGAAACCATAAATATATTAATTAATATTAAATAAATATTAACACACATTAACCAAGATATGAATATTAAAAACACCATTAAATGTCATGGGGCCTTTATCACCAATAATGCTAGAGCTTTGACATAAATGATAATATTTCCAACCATAATCAAGGTCATTACCAATATGGATCCTATACACCTACCTAAGGGATATATTATCATATAGTATGGTTAGAGAGGGTTCTAAAGCCTCTAGTCAAGCAACACCATACAATAACCCTAGCTAATTCTTGATGTTTTAATGTAATAGTAAAGTAAAATAAATATAATCTAGTGATCACTAAATATTGTGGCATAAATGGGGGATAAACATAAAAAATAAACATACAAATAAGAACTCTACTAAAGTCAATGCAGAGGTAATCCTAAGCATGGAGAGATAATGCATTAATTAGCCAATATATAAGCAAATATATCTACTAATAATATAAAATTAAAATCTAGGAATACTTACATTGAAGACAAACCCATCGAGCCTCAACCTCTCCCATAGAAAATGGTGCTTTATAAGAGGTTGTTGTGTATTTTTGAAGAAACTAAGGATCAAAAATAGACTATAGTCTAGCCAAGGACCTCCTAGTGAATCTCAAACCTTCACAAGAAATTTTTTGTCTTCCAATAAACACAAAACCCTAAATAATGAATCCTCAATTAGAATGATAGATAAGTAGATAAAGAAGTGAAAATGAATGATTCTTTATATTGGAAATGGGGTAAAAGATGTTTTTATATAACATGATTTGACCCTAACCCTTCCAAAATTTTAGTTGATCCAATCAGCCTAGTTATCCTAGTTAGTTAGGAAATAGAGTAGTCAAGTCCTAGACTAAGTCAACTGGGCTAACTTAGTACCATAACATGCTCAATTCCCATAATTAAGTCAACCCAATTGACTATATTTTTAGGATAGTAAAAAGGAGTTTTGGATTAGGTAGGGGCTATTTTAGGAGGTGAATTATTTGGAGAAGAGTGTAAGGGAGGTGTTAAAGATTAGGGAAACATAAATGAAGGGATTATATTGGTTTTAAGTGGAGGTATAGGGAACAAAAATCTTGTGAAGACCCAAATAATTTCCCACCCCTTTCTAGGTTCACCCTTTAAGGTGTGCACTTAAAGAGGTTAAGAATCGATGGGTTCTTGTGATAGAGAAATCATCAATAATAGATCAATTTTAAAAATATTGTGTATACACTTACCACACAATAAAAAAGAGAGGGTTATAAAGCCTGTATGAAAATAACACTATGCAATAAAAATAGATAGGTATAAATATATGAAATAAAACTAATCTAGTGCTCACCAAAGCTTGTGGCATAAAGAGATATAATTAAACATAAATATATAATCAAGGGATCATGGTAGGTAAATGGAGACCTAGATCAACAAAAATGGAAGATGAAAAGCAAATAAAACCCTATATCAACACTAAGTTCAAGCATAGAGGTAATCTAAGAAAGGAGCTACACATTTAACACATATTACTTACATAATATCTATTTATCAAATAAAATAATAAGAGTTAGGAATACTTACCTTGTGTGAACCTGTCAAGTCTTAATCTCTCCCTTGGGAATTGGTTCTTTGCAAAAGGTTATTTTTGATTTGTATGGATCACACTATATAAAAAGTCCTCTAGGATAAAATATTCTGACTTTATTTTAGGACTTGTTCCAAAGTCTTAGCGATAGTTTAAGTTAATGTGTTTGCAATAAATTAAAGGGGCATGTTTCTTATTTAAGACACCCCTTTTATATATTTTGTTTAAGTTAGATTTAATAAAATAATGTTTTACAAGTAAACAATACCATATAGATTTAGGTTTTTAGTTATTACCTAGTTGGTTATTTACTGATCTCTCAATAAAGTCATAAATGTGTCTTGGATTGGTTATTCATGGTTAACAACTTATAGGCACCCTTATGTAATTGAATATTTTGGATTAATAAAATACTTATGATATAGCTATTTTAGACACAAGATTACCTTATGATAAATTTAATTTTTTTATGTTACTCAAATAATATCACTTTGCATTCAAGGCTTCCCATAAGATAAGTAATTTTCTATCCAAGGTAAACCCTAAATAATGGCTCCTTCAAATGCAGATTTAATAGAATTGTGAACTGTAATGATGCAAAAATGAATGCTCCTCTCTATTGGATTGAAATCAGCCTTGTAATTATAATAATGGATAATCCTTAAACCTTACACAATTTTAACACATAAGATCAACAAGATCGATCTTATTAGTTTGGAAAAATTTACCATTAGGCCTCCAACTAAGCCAACTAGGCTGACTTAGTTCCATAACATGTGTTTAATCCTTTCCAACAAGATCGGCCTAGATGAATTAGTAGAAAAATGGGGTATATACTTAGGTAAATTTATGAGTGAGGTTTGTATTACTTGGGGAGTTTGATAATTGGTATTTTTAATAGGTTTATGTAATGATATAGTTGATCAACAATCTTGCAAAACACTAATGGTCTACCCACCCCTTTCCTGGTGTACCTTTTTAGGATTTCCCTTAGAGATATTGAAACTTGATAGGTTACTATAATAGAGAAAGTTTTATTAAATAATAAATTTTAAAAATATTATGTGTATACAAATTCAAGGTGTACTTTCACCAAATTGAAGAAACACTTTTAAAATTATACATACATTTACACACCAAACTTACCAAGATGCATCATTTGAGATTTTATTTATTATAGTAAATAGATTTTTTTATTAGTGTGATTGATATTATATGTCCTCAAAGAAATGGTCACCATGATTATATTATTTTGGGTTAAAATTGTTACACCATTTGACTCAAGTGAGATTGGATAGATTTGTTAGATTAACTAGATTGGTTATACTTGAGTTATGTGATTAAGATTTTGTGATCTCAATGGAATTGGAACAATGCATCCTAATTCAAATTGGGGGCATGATCACCTTAAAATTCCCCTCTTCACATATCCAAGTTTAGTTTTGAACCTTTATCTAATGCTTTAGCTAGGAAGCATATCTACCATGATAAACTACCAAGGGGAAACATGGTTGCATTGATACACATGTGTACTCCTTCATTTATATATTTTTTTCAAGTAATTTCAAATTATTTAATTTTATATTATCTACAATAATTACACTTATAACATTCACTTGGTTGTAATCCATTCACACACAAAAAATTCAAGTGGGTTCAAGAAAAGATAAGGTGTCTTCTACACACCATAATATGCTTTCTTTCCTTTAACATAGTAATTTAATCCTTATGCATTAATATATTAAAGGGTGGAGAGTGACTGTAGGTGCTTAAATATATATTTATATGTTAAACTAGCATTTAGCACTTGAAAAATATATCTCAAGGATCTACCCTTCAATTTGACCTTCCTTACAGCCAAAATGTTTGTACTCACCACCTCATTGGGTATAATTACTTACTTCTTAGTCCAACCATGATTATTTTGATTATCTAATCATCTATAACCATAAAATGCTAAAATTTGATATTATCCCTCACATTTAGTTACAAAACCTTATAAATGTTCTTTCATCCTTGATAGTTATGTTTAGGACAAGAAATTAGCATAGATGTTAATGTCTTTCATCTAATGAAAGTGTCCTTACCTTACAAACACTCAAATTTTCAAAATTTTTAAAGTGCTAGGGTCATCCTATGAAAGTTATTAACCCTTTTGTGAGGATTATTTCAAAAGAGCACATATAAATAAAATTCAAATCCAATTTTTTTAGACATCTATCAATTACCAAGTAGTCACACATTCAAGCGCAATCAATCAATTGAAAAATTAATCTATTATTCCCTATTCATCCATATTTTCATATAAAACACAAGAGAAACCATACTACATGTATAAATCACTCAAAAGATAACCCACAATCCAAATTTTGTCAAGTTTAAAGATAGATCACTACATGCATTTTTGTATAGTATATTTCATCCTTGTACACTCACATTCCCACACAAAAGGGAGAACTAAATTCGTATGTGGCACTCCTTAGAGTATTGGCTATGTAGGTTGCACTTATTGATAGAAGGGTCTTTGAGTTTAGTTTGACACTATAAGTCCACTATCCTATTTTTGGTAAGGTAACTTAACCTAAGGTAGAAAACTAGGGTTCGAGATACAAACAATCATCAACAACCTATATGTGAGATCTATATGTATAAGATAAAAGGGGACATAAATACTAGAAATACTTATGTGATCACATCTTGATACAAAAAATATTCCATATAGGATGTTATGTCAAGATTCAGACACTAGCATCAATGTAAATGTCCACATTGTGATGCAAGTGTCTAAACAACCAAAAGGAATACTTACATATCTAAAAACTAGTTCCTAAACATTATAAAGATTTTTTCCACATCTGTACATCTCATATCTATTTATGCATCATTACATAAGCTAAGTATTTTTTCTTCTTCATGATTGTGTAATCGAGATACTATTTAACATTATACTTTCTATATTTAGTTTTTTTATAATTCAACATTAAAACTAAATATCATAAAATAAATTATTTATTTGGCCTTATTTTAAAAATAGGTTATATCATTATTTAATATCTTATTACTCCCAACCCTTAATTTCAAAAATGTTTAAACACCAAATGAGGATGCAAATGAAGAACATGAAAAATGATTGGTAAGCTACTTTCACTATTTATTTGTTCTTTTTATGTAGTTTTTTATAAGATATGAAATAATGAGGATTATTTCAAAATAACACATATAAATAAGAGTCAAATCCAATTTATTTAGACATCTATCAATTACCAAATACTCACACATTCAAGTGCAATCAATCAATTGCACAATTAATTTATTAGTCCCTATTCATCCATATTTTCATATCAAACACAAGAGAAACCATACAACATGTCTAAATCACTTAAAAGATAACCCACAATTAGAATTTTATAAAGTTTAAAGATAGATCACTACATGCATCTTTGTATAGTATATTTCATCCTTGTACACACACATTCCCACACAAAAGGGAGAACTACATCAGTATGAGGAACTCCTTAGAGTATTGGATATGTAGGTATCACTTATTGATAGAGGGGTCTTTGAGTTCAGCTCGACACTATAAGCCTGCTATCCTATTTTTGGCAAGGTAACCTAAGGTAGAAAGCTAGGGTTTGAGATATAAACAATCATCGACAACCTATGTGTGAGATCTATATGCATAAAATAAAAGGAGACATAAATAATATAAATAATTATGTGATCACATCTTGATACAAAGAATATTCCATATAGGATAGTTACATCATGATTCAGACACTAGCATCAATGTAAGTGTCCACATTGTGATGCAAGTGTCTAGACAACTAGAAGGAATATTTACATATCTAACAGCTAGTTCCTAAACATTATAAATATTTTATCCAAATTTGTACATCTCATATCTATTTATGCATCATTACATAAGCTAATTATTTTTTCTTCTTCATGATTGTGTAATCGAGACACTATTTAACATTATACTTTCTATATTTAGTATTTTTATAATTCAACATTAAAATTGAATATCATAAACTAAATTATTTATTTGGATTTATTTTAAAAATAGGTTATATCATTATTTAATATCCTATTACTCCCAACCCTTGATTTCAAAAATGGTTAAACACCAAATGAGGATGCAAATGAAGAACGTGGAAAATGGTTGGTAAGCTACTTTCACTATTTATTTGTTCTTTTTATGTAGTTTTTTTATAAGATATGAAATAATGGGGATCTCCTTATTTTAGTTAGATTTTTTACATTGGTCGTCATATAAATTTAAATTAAAAAATAGGAGATGCCATTTTTTCATCTGTTATTGGTTATTTTGTTTATTTTAGAATGAAGTTTTTATTTTTTGGTTCTAAAAAAAACACCCATAAACCCTCAAGAAATTGGATTAGATATTTTTTGTACCAAATAATAGGGAAAAAATATAGGTTTATGGATGACATAGAAATAGATAATAGCCTTTTAATCTCCACCAAAAAATGAATCTAATCCTCACAAACATCTATGATTACTCCTAATTACCATATAAGCTCACATGGAATAAAAAATGTACTTGTTTGGTTCAATGATCACAATGATGCGTAAAAAGATAAAGTAGATGATAAATTTTAATCTCTATCTAATAAAGTGATTAGGAACATTACTAATCACAATGAATTAACCCATTTAGATTGGCCATATTTTTCCCAAGAGAAAAAATATTGCTTATGATACAAAGGTTTAATTTTTATGGGAAATAAGTTATAAAGAAGAGGACAATCCAAATAATGGTAAATACCCTTAGAGGGTCAAGGGATGCAATGTATAGAAAAATTCAAGGATATACCTAAATAAAAATGGAAGTATATTTGAATAGATCATTACACAAGCACATGGTAGAGGAACATGATTGAAAAGTGGATGAGAAACATGAATAAGTAGGATGTAAATGAATTAGAATGTGGGTATATAAAGGAAACAAAAAAATAAAATGAAAATAATCTAGTGACAATCACACTAGGTAAAAAGGCTTAGAAAGAGTCCCAACTAAATTGTAAGTTTTATCATGTCATATCCTTCTATCTATATGGTTTTGTTGTTTTTTTATATTTGCATAAACTAATATTTATTTTTAATTTTTATTTAGTATAATATATTTGGGCACATGCCCATAAAGAAGGAATAGATTTTCATAAAAAACAATGGGTTGCTTCAAATTTTCATAAAGACTGATGTAAATTTTATTTATAACTATGCATTTATGTTTTCTTGGTTTATTGGTGATGTTTAATTAATTTTTATATTCCTATTTATAGAAAAAAATCCAATGTATAGAGCCACCAAAAGATCACATTGAGGTGGAAATGACAGAACACTAGAAATCCCTTACATAATTCACAAATGAAATAAGAAGCCTATAGTAATTAATAGTTTTTTAATTTAGGTTAAAGGGGGGTATTTTTTTGAACTAGGGTCCCAAAACCCTAGGATAAGTTCAAACACAAAAGAAATAATAGGATAACTGAGCCAAGAAAAGAAACCATGACTAATACAATCTAGAAACATCTAAAAAAACTACCTAGAAACAACCATAAAATAATAAAAGAACTAATATAAATACAAACTACCAGACACATCCTTCTAGCATGCCTTCATATTCTTGATGTTCATATCAATTTGCAACAACAAATTTCCATGATCAATGGTGTATTGAGATTCACTACTTTGGCCTTTCTTTCCCTTCCCTTTGCCTATAAAACTAGGCTCAAACAACTCTCTGAGATGTGCCCATAGGTTTTCAACATTCTATATTCCTTCATACATTACCCCTTTACTGAAATTTACTAAAAATCTAATATTATTACAAATATTTTTATTAAATTATTATAATAACTCCACTTTAAAAGCTAGTCCTTGAATCTAGTTATCTTCCTCCCTAGCTACCAAGGTTTGGGTTATCCTTGTATTTTATTACTATAAGACACTCACCTTTCCCTTTAACTCAGTTATCACACACATAAACCACCTCATGATATATTTTTGGAGGTCAAGTTATTCCATAATTTGTTTGAGTTCTCCTTGTCTTTGAGTGAAGTAACCAAGTTATTGAAATCCATATTTTGATCCTTATAGTATAAGGAAGTCTCCCCTTTCTCTAGGTAGGTATCCATTATCTACCTGACCCCCTTCTTCTTCTCTACTGCATTCAATTCTTGTTCTAGTTTGTTTCTCTTATCTACTTCCTTTCGATACTCTCCCATCTCCTCACTATCCTTTTCCATATCAATGTCAGTCTCCACTCCCCTATTGATATGAAAATCTCAAGGGCCTTTGTTTCCCTTGGCTAGGCCCTATAGATTTTGAATCATTTCAGAGTCTTTTATTAATATTACATTGGTATTTTTTTGTTATTTTTGACCTCCTTCATGTTAACATTTTAAATATAATTTTTATTGCTCCCCAAGACCCTAATCGGGCTCCCTAGATACTTTATCCACACATTTTTGCTATTTTTAATATCCATAGGCCCATCTTAAGGATTTTCCTTCTAGGTTTGAGGGATATCAAGCATGATTTGATTCATGCCTTTGAAGTGCTTAAAAATAAGGTATATTACTCCCTCATGTCTAGGAGTGGAGTAATTTCCATGCTAAAATTTTAGAATTGAACTCTTCATAGATTTTAAGATAAATAAAGGGAGACTAAAGGCACACCATGCCTAAAATAGTTTAATATTATAAATAGAGACCATATCACAACATTTTACCTATCTTCTAGAATTGTGTACTACATTAAATGAAATACAACCTCTAAAAATGGCATAGGTAAGGATTCCCTATCAAAACCATTATGCAACTACTCCAATTGCTCACCTTCCTATAGAAAAAACATCTTTGTCAGGTTTGAAATCTCTCAACATATAGTATCTCTTCATCTCCTCAATCACTAGTCCAGTCACATGGGAGATGATTTCATTTGTAATATATAAAGTTACTCCATTGATGGTCAATGATATATCCTCTAAACCTTTGAAAATAAGATATAGAAATGTCTATCAAAACCTTTTATATTTTCCATAAAACCCACAAATCCACCAACCTATAAAGCTTCCCATATTCTTTAATTTTTCCTAACTTCTGGATGCAGGTTTGTTTTAATTCTATTCAACAAACCCATTTTGTTTCTCTCACCACCACTCCAACTAAATCTACTATCACAGTTCACCTGAATGAAATAAAATGAACTACAATTGTGAGTTGTGTTTTGGCTATCTAAGAGTTATTTTGGATATTATAGAGGCTTCTCCTTCAAAATCCTAACATTATCATCAAAATACATGAGTCCCTACCTCACCAAACCAACCAAGATACCTTTAGGAATTTGAGGGTTCACCCATGTACATATAATTAATAACATTATTATTTCCATCATTATTAACCTTTAAAAACAACTCCTAGGGAGATCTTCATGGCCTATCTAAGATTTAAAACCCACATTATTGAATCTCTTATTTGTGAACACACTGGTAATCCAATTCCCTTCCTTATAGGTATGCTGAATGATCACTCACTGGAATGAGTTCAAAATATCTTTAGCTTCATCTATAACATGCTTGATAGATCAAATAATGGCATTTTTTCTAGACAAACAATTCACAATATTTAGAGTCTCCCTCTAGTAATAAATTTTGAACATTTATTTTTTTTGCTAATTTGATCCCCCATAATGAAAATAGAGCTTTTTCCCCATGATTTGACCTCAACCCCATGTCTCCCACATATACAATAATAAAATTACCCTCATGATATCTGATAATTCCACCTCCCCCCATTTCCCCTAGGTTTCCTTTCATAGCTCCATTGAAATTGAGCTTCATCCATCCCTTGGGAGGAGGTTTCCACTTCATTCTTTTACTAATTTCATCCTTAGGGTCAAGTTTCCCTAACTCCAAGGAGTTTGTTTTCCAATTAAGGGTTGGTATTTGTTCAAAGTGAATAATATTTTTTTCCTTTTTTAATTTTAACAAAAATGTAATTTTATTTTATGAGATTAAAGATTCTTTCTAAGATTACCTTACTATTACAACTTTTTACCCTAAAAATTCTATTATTCCATTCTCCCTAAATCCCACATATTATATGAGGTAGAGTCAAGTTCCATATCTTCTTGAATGAACATTTTGGAATGGGCATATCCAAGACAACCAAACTTCTATTAGGGAGCCTAGTTGTACCCATGAAATATTGAATTTTTCAATGAAATAACTCCAAATTCCCTAAGTAAAAGAGTAACTGACTAATAGATGAAATACTGATTCATTCTCCTCTTCACACAACAAACATCTACTGATAATATTGTAACTTTTTTTCTTAAGATTACCAACTATTTGGATTTTATTTTGAATCTCTACCCCTAAGAAAAAACTTATTTTTAGAGTAAGCTATTTATCCCACCCACCTTCCCAACTTACCACAACTTCTTATTCCTAAGAAATTGAATCATACCCTAATTTTAATTTATATTGGCCATCAAATGAGTTCATCTAGACCATTTGGTCTTCTTTGTCAACCCATAGGATGTGGAAATTCTACAAAAAATTATTCAGTTCTGCTATCTTCAATATGTCTTCTTGATTTAGATTATCTAGGCTCATATGTTTCCATCTTCTAACTCCCTCCATCACTTGCTAATAATCAAAAACCTTGTTGCTATATTTCTATCTCATGTTCTCCTAAAGGTGTACACCTATATCCCTTTGATATAACATCAAATATGAGCTCCAATTGTCTTTCCAAAATTCATTCTTGCTTCCATCTCCTATTTTCCATTTAGAACCTTCATTAATCAACTCCTTGTTGGCAGTTAAAAAGTTCCAAATGTGCGAACCCCTCACAAATTGGTCCCCAAATAGAATGGAAATCGGATCTCTATCTTCAATATATTTAAAAGAAAGGATCTTACCCCAAACTAATTTCATTGAGATAAATCTCCAAACAAACTTAGATATGAGTGATTTATTAATTAGTTATAGGTTTCTAATACCAAGTTTGCCATACCTTTTTTTGGCACAAACTTTACTGCATGCCATGATGTGAATTTTTTTTTTATTCCATCCCAGCCCAAAATAAATTTCTTTAAATATTAATAAGTTTATTCTCCACTCATTCAGGCAAGATAAATTGTGATATACTATACATCGATAGAGTTTATAAAATAGTCTTAATCAACACTACCTTGTCATCTCAAGAAAGGAGATTACCTTTCCAACCTACAAGCTTCTTTTAGAATCTCTTTTTCAAAGGATTCTAGTCTATCACCTAAAGCTAATTACTAAAGAGAGGCATTTTTAGGCAAGGGGAAGGGAGATCATTGGTTTAACAACCCAGAAGAGAAGTTATCCTATCTTGTCTAACAATCGAAGTATTAAATAAGTAGACCAAACTCTTTTCAAAATTTATTTTTTCGTTAGATGACTTTTCATACATCACCAAAATCTTTTTAATAGTTTTATCTTCCTGCATAGAAGCTTTGGCCAATAAAATAGTTTCATTTTCAAACCACTGATGAGTCACCAAATTAACAAACCTAGCTAATTTGAAGCCTTTTAATCATGTAGTAGCCAAAGCCTTGGAAATGTATCTGCTCAATGATTCTACCATGATGTTAAATAGGAATGGTGATAGTGGGTCTCCCTAGTGAACTCCTTTCATGCTCTTGAAGAATCCTTGGTCCACTCCATTAACTTAAAAGAGAAACCATGCAAGTGGTTATACAGCTCTAATATTTTTCTTAGACTTATCACTAAAACCAAATTGTGCCATAAATCTATGGAGAAAACTTCAATCTAGTTTATCATATGCCTTGGCCATATCCAATTTAAGGACCATAACTACCCTTTGAATTTTTTTCATAGAGTGAATGGATTCATGAACCACAATCACTCCATCCTAGATTTGTCTTTCCAGTACCAAACTTCCCTATTGAGATTGAATAATTATTTCCATGCTTAATTGCATCCTCAGAGCTATAATATTGGTAATGATATTGTAAAAATAATTAAATAGGATAATAGGCCAAAAATCTATTTTTTTTAAAACCTCTTCCTTCTTAGGTATAAGCACTAAAAAAGTATGGTTGAACTCTTTAAGCACTTTCTTGGATTCTAAGAATTCATTTAATGCTACGACCATGTCATCTCCAATTATATCCTAGAAGATTTTGAAGAAAGCTATTGGTATTCCATTTAGTCATAGAGCCTTACCTAGATTCATCTTGAAAATCACAAATTTTAGATCTTCATTTATGGTAACAACTATAAGCATATCATTATCCTTTTGGTTAATCAATTCATGAATCTCATATAAGAATTCTTGTTCAAAACAAATATTCTTCTTGAAATCATTTTTGTACAAATTCTTTTAAAAAAGAACCCTTGAATGGGTAATCTCATCAACATTAGAGGACAACTGAATATCATTAAATTATCTCCTTAATGGCATTATGTTTTTTATGCTTAAATGTAGACAAATGAGAAAATTGTGTTTCTGTCACCCTCCTTAAGCCAAATGTTTCTAGATTTTTACCTCATAAAGTTCCTTCCCTAGCCGCAATAGTATGATAATCAAATAATAACTATTTTTCTTTGTTCTAAATCTCTAAATTATAACCTTGCTCTTCAATTTCCTCTTCTATCTTCAATAAATCTACTTTAAGGGCCTTTTTTTGCAAACAAACATTTCTAAACACTTGCTTGTTCCATTATTTTATCTTAATTTTTACCTTTTTGAGATTCTCAGCAAGATTGAACACAACCAAACCAATAACATTCTTTGTCCACCACTTTAAAATTCTCTCATGGATATAGTAATTACCAGTTTCTTAATTGATAATTTTTTATATTTAACATTTAAAAAAAAAATCAAACAAAATAATTTTCAAAGTAAAATTTGAAAATTTTATTTGAATTTCTATCAAATCAAGAAGAATACAATTATTTAGATAAAGATGTCTTTGAAAATAGTAATGATGACAATGATGAAAATGGAGATGACTATGGTCATGATGATGTGGAGGAGAAAGATAATCCATACTAGAAATTTTAAACAATGCATTTTATGGATTTTATAATAATATTCATTTCATTATAACTAAAATTTTAATTAATGTTGATGTTTAATAAGCATCACTTATTTCATAACAACTACAATATGATCATTGTAATAATATTATTATTTGTTGGTTTAAATGTTATTTTATTATTATGCACTTTTATTTTATAAATGTAATCTATGGATTTTAGGTATTATTATTAAAACTATTTAAATGCATTTATTTAAAAATATTACATTAATGGAAAATAATTGCTAAGTTATTGGATTTCTTGACATGGTCAACACTGCCATTATTATTTTCTATAAATGACAAAGAAAACAATAACTATTATTTTTATGTAATTAATTAATTAAAATACAAATTAATGTTTTAATAAAAAATTATCATGAAAAATGCAATAATAAATGCATTATATTTTTTTTCATTTTTAAAATTTTAATGAAATGGTGTCACATCACACACCCCAAACAATGATACAAAAAACTTGATGCATAAATACTGATACCATTTATGATGCAACAAAATCTTGAAAAACAATTTAAAAAATGAATTAAAACACAATTCAAAATATTGAAGTGCAAAACATAAAATTCAATGGCTTGACACAAAGTTTGTAGACATAAAGATCGCCACCTTAAAAATATATCGAATGTGCATCCAAAATCACCAAACAAACCTCTTGACACTAAGATTAGTTTTGTATCATCTATCTTTATGCAATTTGTGTTAAAAAAAGCATTAAATATGTTTTTTTGGTTTCTAGTGTTAATTTTGCTCAATTTTGATATAAAATGTGTCAAGAATCTAGGATAATCTAATATTATTTTGTATTAAGTTTTAACACTAATTTTGACACTAACATAAATTACATCATCACTAAAACCTAATGTAAAAATCATGTAGACTTCAATTTTTTTTAAACGACACTAAAATTATTATAAACTCATAAAAGTATACTCATGTTTATGAAAGTTACCTAGGAACCCATGATTAAAAACCCTACTTCATTTTAAGAAAACAAAATACTAGTTTCAGTCATTGTAGTCCCGTGTTTTCAAAATAAATGGGTACAACTATGACCTAAAGAGGAAATAGGCCTTGGCCTAAAATTTTTAACAACTCAGGCCTAATTAATATTGATGGTGTTAATGTTATTTTTAGAGAGAGAGAGAGTGATATGTATTAATTCCTTTAGGTGGTGCATTTTAGGATCACTAAAGCTCAAAGAGTGGCATGTGATAGGCCCATTTCCATTGATGAGCTTCAAGAGGTTTTTATGCAAATGA
>JARHVA010002891.1:2500-230000 GCA_037957365.1 Torreya grandis | reverse complement strand
TTTTCTTGTGTTTTGGATCAAGAGCCTTCCAATCTTTGAAAAATGAATCAAGGTCATCTCTGACCTATTTTTTAAACAAGAAAGGGAATGTAATCCTTGGCATGCTCTTAAGGCTCAATTTAACTTATAGTCCTCTAACCAAAAGTCCATCTTAGAAATTCAAAATTCTATATCTGATGTGCACCTTCAAAAAATTGGTGTTAAGTCTCATTATAGGTGGTGTATTGATTATAAATAGCCTATCAAGACACCTTTCCTGATCTAGGAGGGTCCAAGTCACTTAGTCATATCACATATTACTATAGTTGCAATCTAGCCTTGTGATTACATCAATAGTTATTTTAGTGAGTTTTGCACCTATGTCTAAAAATATTCCTTGAAAATCTATTTATACATTACTGCATAGTCCTAGTAGCATCAATATTGTAACTAATAGTATGACAATAATAATGGATAATGATGTCACCACACGTTATGGTTACAAATAGGTTGTTACCAATAGTTATAACAATACAACTAACCTTATGTATTCTAATAATTAAAATTTTGTTATTTTTGGGCTAGCAATACACAATATCTAATTACATAGTAGAATAAAATTAGGAATCCCTATGGTAATACATATGATCTCTTATATTATCTATAACTTATCATAAAACAACATTGTTGTTATATTTCTAATCATGTTGTCACTTTTTTGTTTCTTTTTCATTTCTTTGCTACATTGCATTTCATGCTCTCTGTCATTCAGTAAATCACTTCTGCACATAACATGTTTAACCTACATTAAGTAGGGTATACATTATGTCTCCTCCTAAGCATTAGATCGGTGGTATCAAAGTATACACACTTCATATAATTAATAAATGGTATCATTATATTTCTAATGTTTTCATCATTCTTTGTATGCCTACATAAATGAGGTTTAATTGAAGGAAGTTAGGCCTCAAAACTCATGACCTTTCATCATACCTTCCTTCACATCCTCTGATGGGAGATAAATCCACAATGACACCAAATCCAAATATGTCCTAAAAATTATAGAGGATTATTTACAGTGACAAAGGGAATAATAGGAAGAATTTCATGTATAGGAATGGGAAATTATCATTAATCACTTTTCTTTCCTTTTAAAGAAGCATAATTCTCAGACATCATCTCATTCTCATCATCCCTTTGTAAAAACACCATATAAGGTACAAGTCAATATAGACATTCCTATGTTTGAAGGTAATAGAGATGAAGATGCACTAGATAACTCACTTAAAATCATATGTTCATGATATATTGTAAATAATTTATTTGACTAAGATAAAATTACATTTACTCTTCTAAAAGTTTCTTTATTAGTTAAGAAATGGTGGGAAAATAATTTCATTATAAATGAAGAGGACCTAAGTTTAGACACATCTTTAGACATATGGAATAGTTTCGTATAAACACTCAAAGTAATCTATTATCATGTTGGTAACTATGATGAATAATACATTAAGTTTTCTTAGTTGTGCCAAGGTAAAGAGCATAATGTGAAGTAATACACAAATACTTTCCATACACTGGTGTCCAAACTTGGGATTTAGGATTCAAATTAGAATCTCATTTTAAAGTATAGGTAAGGATTAAGACCACACATCTAATTAGATCTAGATTCATTGACTAGGATCTCCATAATTTGGGAAGCCTAAAAATATGCTTGCAAGTTTGAATGAAAGGCTAGGCCATAACTAAGGTAGAAGATTTAAATTCTTAGACTAAGAAACATTAGTCTAATCTTAGAAGTAGAATTATAAGTCAATGAATAACTCTTATTTAACACTAAATTTAGATTGGTGCAGTATAGGCTAAGAATATAAAAGTATATTAAGCATAAGGATGATAAATTATTCTATAGTATAATAATTAATTTTAAACTTAGATAAATGAATATTATGAATTATAACATTGAGATATACTAAATATAAAAATTACCAAATTTAAAATCTATTCATTTGATTTCAATACCAGAGAAAAATGATATTTAGATAGGTTTAATATTTGTAAGCAGATCTTGTTTGAATACATTCATAAGTGTATAGGATCATGATTTTGAGACAATCATCATATTATAGAAATGTTGTTTCTAGATTAATAGACACTAAAATCAAAATTAATATCCATGCTTTGATGCTATTATCCGGTATGAAATATCCACTAGATCTTGATACAACCAAATTCATCATTCTAGGTTTTCTATCACCTTTTTGATGATGTATTTGGATCTAGAATATAGGTTGTTACTCTTTTATTATTTATTAAACCCTAGATTTTCACCCCCTCTTCACCATTGGGATTTTTTTTGCTAAAAAATGGGTTAATGGGCTCCTGTCATTGAGATGACCTCAAATACCCCTCTATCAATGAGTGTTTCCTACATAGCCAATACTCCAAACAAGGCCTTATAATTTAATAACTCTCACTTATGTGTGGGAGTTTGTGTGCACAAGGGTGAAATATAATATATGAAGATGCATGTAGTGATATATCTTATAACTTGAAAAATACCAATTGTGGGATATTCTTTGGATTTTTAGACCTTTTATATGATTGATCTTATTATTGATATAGAAATAGGGATGAATAAGGCATAATAACTCAATTGTGTGATTGATTGAATGAGTATTAGCAGTTGTTTGCTTGGTATTTGGTAGATTGTGAATGAAAAGGCTTAGACTTATATTTATACCATGCCTTTTGAACATATCTCATGGTAGGGTTAAATAAGACAAATAGGCTAACCTATAAGCTTTGAATAGTTTTCAATTTTGTATGAATGTGGATTATTAGACACTAAATATGTATCTAGATGCTAGTGTCCTTCTGTGTCTAGTATTATCTAGAAGGCTAGAAAATAATTATGGATCTATAACTAATACTGAATGATATATATCAGGTTTTGAGCTTTCTATAGTGTACAAGTTATTTGGGTCATCATAAAGATATGGGTTAGACTATAAGATAATCATTTAGGCATAGTGAGATGTTGAATGTGAGCCTTTCAACAATGGTAAGGTCTATAATTGAAGGGTAGATCCCTGATTGGTGTTTTTCAAATGTATAAGATTGAGATGGTATAAATATTTAGTTTTTGTAACTACATTCTCCTCTCCTTTATTCTAGTAATTCATAGGGATGAAATTATTAGGTCAAGAGAAAAAAAATACACATTTGGGTCTGTATAACACACCTTGCCTTTGCATTGATCCCACTTTGAGTGTTTTTCTGATACATAACTTGTAATCAAGAACATGATACAAAATAAAACTAGTGTATATAATCTAAATTTTTAAATAATTAAAGCATTTGAAAGAAAATAGAGCAACGTGAAGGAATTGTCCAAGATCTAATTGATAGAATTGAACACATGAACTACAAATGCAAAGCAAATAGAAGCAAAACTCTATTGTTGAGATTAAAATAAAAATAGAGTAGAATTACAATAATATTGCATTCATAACTCATTAAAAAATAGTTTAGATGAGAGGTGTATTTATAGGTACAATGGAGGCATAGAGCCAAGACATTTAGCAATGTGAACACAATAATTTTGTCAAATGGTTTATGTGATCCATATGTCAATATTGGTGGATAAGGGTATCCTTACCCACCAATTCGACTACAATTTTTCCATGTGCATGTGAACCTTAATTACCTCATTTATGACACCTAAGTGAACTCAAAATAACACCTAAGCAAGTTAAACACATGTTTAGGAATAATCCATAATAATAAATACAAAGAAAATAATATCCTACACTAACACCCCCTTTAAGCATAGCTTAGGGGGGAAAACAAAATTGGGTCCTAGTAACATGGCCTAATTAGGTACCCAAGTACAATGCAACTCTCATAAAGTGGAGGAAAAGGAGAAAACCTGTAGGAGAAAATCCCCCCCAAAAGAGAGAAAAGAAGAAGACTAGAAGGCCCCCCTAAAGATGATGCTAATGTAGTCTATACCCCAAGAAGAGCACATAAGTGAATATACTTACTCTCAGTGAAGGGTTTGGTGAAGATATCAGCTATTTGATCTATAGTCTATCAAAATTTGAGATCAATGACCTATCCATGAATGAGCTCCTAAATAAAGCACATATGAATCTCAATGTGCTTGGTCTATTGATGTTGGAACATATTCTTGTAGATCTGAATAGTGCTTTGGTTATCACAAAAGATGATTATGGGTCACTTGAAATATATACAAAACTTAGTAAGAATCCCTTGAAGCCAAATATATTTAGTAGTTGCATTGATATCCCCTCTATATTTTTCCTCAGTAGATGATAAAGCAATAGCATTTTACTTCTTGCTAGACTAAATAATTGGTCCTAAACCAAGTGAGAAACTATATCCTAAAGTGAACTTATGATGTTGAATATCGCCATCCCAGTATGAATATGTGTATACAATCAAGTCAATATCAATGCCTACTCCATATTGAATCCCAAAACTATGAGTACCCTAAATGTAGTGGATAATTTGTTTGGCTACTTTCCAGTGTAGCTCATGTGGTGTCTGCATAAACCTAGAGACCATGCCCAATGCATATGAAACATTAGCTTTAGTGTGAGTCAAATAAATGAGGCTACCAACTAGTTGTTGATATAAGGTATCATTAACCAATAGAGAAGAATACTCAGCCTCAAGTTTGACTCTCGAAAGAAAGGGAGTTAGAGCTGGCTTATAGTTACCCATGTGAAACTGTATGAGTAAATCAATAGCATAATTGGATTATGTAATGGTAATACCTAAGTCAAATTGTGAAATCTTAATATCAAGGAAGTAATGAAATAAACCCAAGTTAGTCATAGAGAATTTATCATACAGATCAATTTTCACTACTATAATAGAGGATGAATAACTCCATGTGATCAATAGGTCATCCACATATAGAACCAGAATCAAGAGTGAATTATATTACTGCAAGATGTAGACATTTGGATGAGAATTTCATCTAGTGAACCCAACTATGAGAAGAAATGAATCCATCTTGGCATACCAAGCTCGAGGGGCCTGTTTGAGGCCATAGATATATTTTTGAAGTTTACACACTAAGGAAGAATATTCCAAAAAAACTTTTGGTTGTTCCATATATATCTCTTCCCCAAGGTCACCATAAATAAAGGCACTCTTCACATCCATCTGATGAACATCCCAATGATAAGTTGTGGCAATGGAAAGAGTGAGTTGAATATATTTAATTTTAGTGACTAGAGTAAATGTTTCAGTATAGTCTATGCCAAGAACTTATGAAAATATTTTTGCTACTAATCATGCTTTAAACTTATCCACAAACCCATCTACTATAAATTTTGTTTGATAGATCCACCTACATCAAAAAAGTTTCCTTCCCTTGGGAAGCAGTACTAGATCCCAAGTGTGGTTCATAATTAAGGAAATATACTCTTCATGCATAGTTGTATCTCACTCAAGAATGCCAGATGCCTCATGAAATGATTGTGGATTAGAAGCACAAGAAATGAAAATATGTGGAACACCCTAAAATTATGAATGAGTCCATCTGAAATTTGATGGATTCCCAGCCCAATCACCTACACTATGTAGAGTCTATCTAGCCTAAAGAAGACCTTAAATCAAAGAATAAGGGGGAGATTATTCAACTTAAAAAATGTGACTATGAATGGAATGAGGTGAATCCATATCACTATCTTCATCATTTGAATTGGAAGAAGAATCTTCATAAATAGGGATTTGATCTAGATGATCTAAATCATCTGAACTGTCATCATATCCCAGAGAGTCCAAAGAGGAGGGAGAAGTGTCATGTGTGGAGTTTTATGGAACCTATTAAAAGTGTACACTCTTCTAAATGAACAACTCATGTGTGGTAGGATGAAGAAGCCTATATCCCTTAACACCTTCTACATACCCAACAAATATGCATGTCCTACTTTGACATTCCATTGCCTTACATTTCTTCTTAGGAATGTAGGCCATAACTAGAGATATAAATACCCTAAAGTACTTAAGTTCAAGTTTTTGATTTATCTAAGCTTCAGAAGGAGTTATCCCTTTCAATTATTTATGAGGAACACAATTTTGGATATATCAAGCAAAATTAATGACTTCTGCCCAATATTGTGGTGTAAGTGATTTGAAGTGTATCATATAGTTTAACATTTCCTTTAAAGATATATTCTTAGATTATAAAACACCATTATAATGAGGACTATATGGAATTGTGCATTGTAGATCAATCACTTCTGAAGTATAGAACTACTCAAAGTGATGATTAACATACTCACCACCATTATTAGTGCAAAAAATTCTAATGGTTTTCCCCGACTGTTTCTCAACAAGATCTTTGAAATACTTAAAATGGTCAAAGAACTCAAAATTTTGTTGAATAAAATACACCCAAATATACCTATAAAATTCATCTATGAAGATAATCATGTACCTAACTTTTTTGAATAAAGGCTTTGGAAATGGTGTAAAAACATCACTATGAATTAGCTCCAAAATTTTAATGGCTCTCCATGATTTGACTTTGTCATATTTCTCTTTGGGATATTTATCAAGCATGCAAACTTCACAAAAACCATCAAAAAAATGAACATGAGGCAACCCTATTACCATATCTTATTGACTGAGCTATTCCAAGTAGTGATATTTTAGATGGCCAAATCACTCATGCCATAGTTTGCTAAGTCCATCAGAATGAGTGAGTAATGTAGTATAAGGGTAATCAAGAGAAAAAATTGAGAAGGTGTAAAACCTTGATTAGTGATTTGCTTTCCTAATGACCATTTTAGTATTACTATGCAGATCCTTAATGACAATATAATCTAGAGTAAACTAACATTTCTTGCCTGATCTAATGTGGGTGATTTGATAAATAAATAGAAGATTCAGTGATAGTGATAAAACACATAAGACATTTTCAAATGTTCCATCATTAAATTCAACATATCCTCTCCTAAAAAATTCAATATAAGTATCATCACCTATTATAATAGATGGCATAAACCATGGCTCTAAGGATGATAACAAGTCTCATGAAGAAGCCATGTGATGTGAGGCACCAAAATCAATCACCCATGTGGATGACTGAGATGATACTACAATAATGGCCTTGCCCTTACCTTTCCCTTTACTATTTTCTTTTGCCTTTGAAGACTCTTGTGCTGATGAGGTTGATTTGACTATATCAGGGACATTGATGTTGTTTTTCTTAAGCATCTTTGTTAAATGATCAATCTATTTTTTCATATATTTTGTTTCATCATTCCCAGTTCTCTT
The DNA here is from genome assembly GCA_037957365.1 of Torreya grandis. NCBI lineage: Eukaryota > Viridiplantae > Streptophyta > Pinopsida > Cupressales > Taxaceae > Torreya > Torreya grandis. The sequence continues at coordinate 222,704 of JARHVA010002891.1, read as the reverse complement.
AAAATAGGCACATGTGATCCTCTCTTTCTTGAATTTCCCACCTAAAGAGGATGACTCATATGATACTTTTGGCTTAGAATCTAATTTTTGACCCTTTCATTACTTTTGGTCCATCTTGTTTTGTTTCTTCTCCTTATTTATTGAAGTCTTGGGTTTGTCATGACTCAATAAAGCATGTGATTTGGAGGACTTCAATGTACCCATTTTGATGAGTTTGTGATGAAACAATGCCTATCTAACAGATCTAAACTCCATGTTTTAAACCAAATATAACAACCTTTTGTGTAATTGCTTAAATGGTACCAGATCTACCAAAATGGTGCAACAGACTTCTATACAAAGATATATGTTTTGACAATGTTTCACACTGTGAACAGGACTTTTATATAGAGGTATATGTTTTGACAATGTTTCACACTGCGAATAGGACTTCTATACAGAGGTATATGTTTTGACAATGTTTCAAACTGTGAATAGGACTTTTCTTATAAATAGGACTAATCATATATGTATTTCAAACAAAAGAAATGTCACCTGGATTTGTTTACACTCAGGATAGTTACCCTTGAAGTCTCTACGCAACTTGGGCTTCCTCTCTATCCCTGTCAGAAGTCTCTATATAGGAGATCGAGTAATTGTCTTGATGGCTGCGCAGTCCTCCTTGGTCAGCACCATCCCTTGTCTCTACCACAACTTAAACATTTAAACGACCTAGCATAACATATATATATATGAAAATGAACCAAATGAAAAGAACCATCATTTGACTTCACAATGACCCAGATTTTACAACAATCCAACAGAAATGTGCGACCCAACAGACAACTACGGCCCAACAATAACGTGTGACCCAACAAGAAAATTTTCACAGGTGCATAAACCAGACATTTGTTTTTTTTTTATGTTCAAATATTTGTGTAATCAATAAAAAAATATTCAAATCAGCAGCAAACAGTCAACCAATGCTCTCAGAATCAATTTTCATCAAGAAGAACACATATTTTATTAATATAGCCAGAAGATATACATTTTGTCTTTGTCTGTGCACAACAACTCCCTCTTTACACCTCCCTCTCTCTTTTTCAATATACATCCCCTATGTTTGCATGAAAATCCTCCTATCAAACATATTTCTCAACTTAGACACTAAATCCTATCCTAGGTGCCACACAACAACCTCCCAAAAATGACTAAAACAGTTCTCTAGCATAGGAAAAACTCAAACCGCTTAACAATTCGCCCAACAAACTAGATTTTCAGGCTTAAGGAATATTTAGCCAAATTTTAATTTTTTTTTTTGAAAACTTAGAAATGGAGGGAAAAACTCAAAAATGGATGCTCCTGCATCATTCTTCCAAGGAGTAAAATAAGTATTCTTCACTTGTTGTTTTTCTTCAGCAGTTCTTCTACACTTGTGCCCAGCTTAAGGATGTCACTTGTAGTCAGCCATGTTGCATCTTCAGCTGGTAGATTCTTCCACTTAGTTAGATAATAGAAATATTCTTTATCCCTTGTCTTTTTAACCACTTTCTGGTCTAAAATACTCTCAATCTCCTTTGGTACTTCCTTTGGCAGTTATTGTTCCCATTGGATAACTTCATCTACCCCTGTTTCAGTTTCTTTGGCTGGTTGTCCTTCATCTTTGTATGGATATAGATCTGCAACATTAAAGATTGGAGAGATTCCAATCCCCTTTGGCAATTCTATTTCATATGCATTATTTGAAAACTTCCTTATTACTTTGCATGGTCCTATTTTCTTTACCTTTAGCTTGTTGTATTCCCTTTTTGGGAACCTCTCTTTTTTGAGATGAGCAAGAACAAAGTCTCCAATACTGAAACTGACCTCTCTTTTCTTTTGATCTACCCTTAGCTTGTACTTGATGGTGTTTTCTTCAAGCTTCTTCTTTACCTGTTCATGTAAATTTTACATGGCATTGGGAAATTCTTCTGCATCAGCACTCATTGTCTCCATGCTACTTAGATTTCTTAATTCATACACACCTCTTGGATGCATTCCATACATAATTTGAAATGGACTCAATCCAGTACTTCTATTAGGAGAATCATTATATGCAAATTTAGCTTGTGCAAGTGTAAGATCCCATTGTTTTGGATGTATACTTACCAAGCTTCTCAAGATGTTGCCCAAGCTCCTATTGACAACCTCTATTTGGCCGTCAGTTTGGGGGTGGTAGGCTGAACTAAAACTCAATTGTGTACCCAATTTCTTCCATAAAGTTCCCCAAAAATGTCCAACAAATTTGGTATCCCTGTCAGAAACAATGCTTCTAGGTAATCCATGCAATCTAACAATATCTTGAAAGAATAGATTAGCTATGTGAGTAACATCACTTGTTTTTGTGCATGGAATAAAATGAGCCATCTTTGAGAATCTATCTACCACAACAACTATGGAATCATGACCTTTTTGAGTTCTTGGCAAACCAAGTACAAAATCCATGCTTATTGAATCCCAAGGCCTATTTGGAATGGGTAGTGGCTGGTACAAACCTACGTTTTGACTACTTCCCTTGGCATATTAGCATATTTTACACCTTTCAACAAATTTCTTGACATCCGTACCCATACCTGGCCAATAGTAATAAGCACTCAATTGTGCTAATGTCTTATTCTACCCAAAATGTCCCGATAAGCTGCCACAATGCTTTTCCTTCAACAAATTCTCTCTCATGGAACTCTTGGGAATGCAAAGCTAGATACCTCTGAATAGTAGACCCTCTTGGATCATGAAATCTATCCAAGGACTTCTATCAACCCCTACTAGATTCATGCAAGCTTCATATGGTTCCTTAAAGTCTAGATATTTCTTATATAATTCCTTCAAATCTTCAAATCCTAAAATACTTACTTGAGATTCTTGCATGATCAGATTCCTCTTGCTTAGAGCATCTGCAACCTTGTTAGATTGTCCTTTATTGTGCTTAATAGTGAATTTGAAGCTTTGTAAAAATTCAATCCATTTGACATGCTTTTGATTCAACTTATTCTAATTGCTAATGAACTGTAAAGCATAATTGTCAGTGAACAAAACAAATTCTTTAGGCAAAATATAGTTACTCCATTTCTTCAAAGCTTGTACAAGAGCATATAATTCTTGATCATAAGCTGAGTATTTCTTCTTAGCATCACTTAACTTCTCACTAAAGTATGCTATAGGCTTCCCATCTTGGCTTAAAATAACACCTATTGCAGTTCCACTAGCATCACATTCTACTTGAAAAAGCTTATTGAAATCAAGCAAGGTTAAGATTGGTTCTTTAGTTACCTTCTTTTTCAATAATCTGAAACTCTTATCAGTAGCCTCAGTCTAATAAAAACTTCTTTCATCACCTTTGATTGTATCTATCATTGGAGCAACAATTCCACTAAAATTTCTTATGAATTTCCTATAGAAGCTAGCCAAGCCGTGAAAGCTTCTTACCTCATATGTGCTCCTGGGTGTAGGCCACTCAAGTATAACCTTAATCTTCTCCTTATCCATCTTCAATCCTTCTTTCGAAATCACAAACCCCAAATATATCAACTCTGTTTTCAGAAAACTGCACTTTTTAACATTGATTAGCAATTTATCCTCATGTAGCTTACTCAATACCATCCAAAAATGTTTCAAATGATCTTCCTTAGTTTTAATAAACACCAAAATATCATCCAAATATACTATCACAAACTTACTAGTGAACTCCTTCAGCACTTCATTCATCAGCCTCATGAAGGTGCTTGGTGCATTGGTTAGTCCAAATGGCATAACTAACCACTCATAGAGTCCATCATTGGTCTTGAAGGCTATTTTACATTCATCCCCTTATCTTATCCTAATCTGATGGTAACCAATTTTCAAGTCTATCTTAGAGAAATATGTAGCTCCACTCAAACAATCAAGTAAGTCATCAATTCTAGGCAATGGAAATCTATACCTGATAGTAATCTTGTTGATTGCTTTGGAATCTGTACACATTCTCCAACTCCCATCCTTCTTAGGACTCAACACTATGGGGACAGAACAAGGACTTAAACTCTCTCTCACCAAACTTTTGTCTAACAATTCTTGAACTTGGTGTTTGATCTCTTCATTTTCTTTTAGCGTCAACCTGTAGGCAGCCTTGTTTGGAAGATTTGCTCCTGGAATTAAGTCTATGTGATGGCTAATGCTTCTCAATGGTGGTAACTCATTAGATAAATCATCTACCACAATGTCAATGTACTCATTCAATATATCTTGAATCTCTAAAGGCAAATCAATCAACTTAGTACTAGTGACTACACTCCTTGGCTTGCCAATCATAGCAAAGTTTACCTTTTCCTTCTTCATTTGATGTAGAAACTCTTTACCACTCACTATCAATACTTTAGAATTATATCCTACAACAGCAGAAACCTCTTCCTTCAATGGTGTGAGTGTATTCTTGATCCCATCCTTTTCAAACATGTATGTATTCTGCCTTCCATCATGTATGGACTTCCTGTCAAACTACCAAGGCCTTCCAAGCAAGATATGACATACATCCATGGGCATGATATCACATAAAATCTGATCCTTATATGTTCCTATCTGAATATCTACTTTAAATTGTTCACTTACCAGGAGTTTGTGTCCTTTTTGTAGCCAAGAGACTTGATAAGGTGTAGGATGTACCTCCTTCAAGCCTAGTTTCTCCACCATCTCAGTTGACATAAGATTGTCAGTACTCCCGCTGTCTATGATGACCTTGCAGCATTTCCCCTTACTTTTACATGTGGTTCTGAATAAATTTTTCCTTTGAGGTGGTTCTACAACTTTTTTATTTGGCTTTAACAAGATTCTTTTCATTAAAAGAGACTCACCTTCTTCTGGAGTATCTTCATAAGCTGCTGCAACTTCTTCATTTTTTTCTTCACCTTGGGTCACATGTACACCCCTCTCATGGCTAGTAGAAGGGTTCTCTGGACACTCATATGCCTTGTGCCCTACATACTTGTTGCACTTAAAGCATTTGCCCATGAATCTTCCTCTTCCTCTTTGATATCCTTGGTATGGCCTTCTTCCTCTTGGTGTATAGCTGCCTCTTGAACTTTGTGAGCTACTGGCCTCTTCTTGAGATGTTTGTAGCTGTCTTCTACCTCCTTGAAATCCTCTACCTCTGATGGATCTGCCCCTTCCTCTTGAGAAGGATGTTTGTTTCCTTGCAATCTTCTCCTCAGCTTTCAAGGCAAATTGATATGCCTCCTCAACTGTCTTAGGAATGAGAAGACTAATCTCATCTTGAATAGAAAATTTTAAATCATTAGTGTATCTAGCTACCTTCTCTGTGTCATCCTCAATATGACCTAATCTTATGGTTAACCTGTAAAACTCTTCAGTGTATTATTTTACATACAGTTCTTTTTGCTTCAAATTTTGTAATTGCTTGAAAAGATTGGCTTGATAGTCTTTAGGCATAAACTTACCTTTCATTTTTGCTACCATTCTATCCCAGCTTCTGATCTTTGGCTTCCCTTTCCTTCTTCTTTCTTCTTGCACTCCATCCCACCACAGGGATGATTGGCTCTTTAGCCTTGTCATGGCATACCTGACTTTCTTATCATCTTCTTCAATTCCTTCATACTCAAAGTATTTTTGTCTAATGCATTAATCCAATCAATTAATTCTTCCACATTAAAATTACCTTCATACATTGGAACCTCCATTTTTGGCTTTGTGTTCACCTTCATAATGGCTCTAATCAACCTATCTTCAGCTGTTTCTTCTTCCACCACCAATTCATCTTCCGGTGGCTCCTCTTCTCTATCACTAACTTCACCCATGTCAGTGCCTCTTCTTTGAGCCATCTCTAGGTCTTATAGCTAGCTGTCAGGTTCCTAATCTCTTCTGCCAGTGCAACCTGTCCTCTAGGTCTCCTTCCTCCAAATCTACCTCTGTTCTTAATTCTCATGGCCATCTTGCTTCTTCTTCACAAATCATATTCTTCTTCTCTTGGATCTTTAGATTGTGCACAATCCTTTGGGCTTTGATATCAAAAGATGAAACAATGCCTATCTAACAGATCTAAACTCCATGTTTTAAACCAAATATAACAACCTTTTGTGTAATTGATTAAATAGTACCAGATCTACCAAAATGGTGCATCAGACTTCTATACAAAGATATATGTTTTGATAATGTTTCAAACTACGAACATGACTTCTATACAGAGGTATATGTTTTGACAATGTTTCACACTACGAACAAGACTTCTATACAGAGGTATATGTTTTGACAATGTTTCAAACTATGAACATGACTTTTCTTATAAACAGGAGTAAATCATATATGTATTTCAAACAAAAACAATGTCACCTATATTTGTTTACACTTAGGATAGTTACCCTTGAAGTCTCTACGCAACTTGGGATTCCTCTCTATCCCTGTCAGAATTCTCTTTATAGGAGATTGAGTAATTGTCTTGATGGCTAGGCAGTCCTCCTTGGTCAGCACCATCCCTTGTCTCTACCATGACTTGAACATTTGAATGACCCAACATAACATATATATATTGAAATGACCCAAATGAAAAGAACCATTGTTTGACTTCACAATGACCCAGATTTATAACAATCCAGTAGAAATGTGTGACCCGGTAGACAACTACGGCCCAACAATAACGTGCGACCCAGCAAGAAACTTTTCACAGGTGCATAAACCAGACATTTGTTTTGGTTTTATGTTTAAATCTTTGCATAATCAATAAAAAAATAGTCGAATCAGTAGCAGATAGTCAACTAATGCTCTTAGAATCGATTTTCATCAAGAAGAACACATATTTTATTAATATAGCTAGAAGATATACATTTTGTCTTTGTCTGCACACAACTCCCTCTTTACGCCTCCCTCTCTCTTTTTCAATATGCATCCCCTATTTTTGCATGAAAATCCTCCTATAAAACATATTTCTCAACTTAGACACTAAATCCTATCCTAGGCACCACACAAAAACCTCCCAAAAATGACTAAAATAGTTCTCTAGCATAGGAAAAACTCAAACCGCTTAACAATTCGCCCAACAAACTAGATTTTTAGGCTTAAGGAATATTTAGCCAAATTTAAAAAAAAAATTGAAAACTCAGAAATGGAGGAAAAAACTCAAAAATGGATGCTCCTACATCATTTTTTCTTTCTCCCTAGTTAATTATTTGGAAAAATCATCTAAGAATAGCATAATCCATGTAAGTCTTAGGGCACGTTTCAAATCATGAAAGGTAGAGACAAAAATTGAGTAGTCAGGACCTAACTTGCAAAGAATAGAGAGGATCAATTGTTCATCCTTTTTATCTATACCACACAATTTTAATTATAATCTAAGTGAATTAAGTTTGTTGAAAAAGTATTCTATAGTGTCAAAATTGCCTAGAATCAAACTAATGAGCTCATTCTTTAGCTCATGACCCCTCATTACATCCTGCTTCCCAAAGAGTTGTTCCAAAGTATTCCAAATCTCATGTGGTGATTTATAAAATTCAATGTGAAAGAGTAAGTCAAGAGAAATAGATAAACATAAAAGACCATATGCTTCATCACACCTATTATACCACTTAATTTTATCTGCACCAAGTTCTAGTTTAGTTTCTATATTTATGGTTATTCTATGTAAACCTTTGTTTCTTAGAAAAATTTGCACTTTAGATTTCCAATTATGATAATTGAGTAGAGTGAGAAGTGAAACCAAATTATGATCCATGATGCAATGTAAGTAGAAATTGAATGAGCAAAAGAGAAGGCAAGACACTCAATAACCCCTCTAAAACTATCAGAAAGAATCCCCCCAATTATAGAGGTTTGACACTTTATGTTTTAGTGCATATACAATTAGTACTTTAGTGCACATACAATTGGTACTATATGTTCTAGTGCATGTACAATCAACACTTTAGTGAATATATAATGGGCACCAATTTTTTTGCATAATAAAGCTCATCAAATCTTAAGATATTATGCAGGGCCAAAGATAGTCGTAGACATGAATATAGAGTTGATTCTTGAAGATTCAACTCATGTACCAAGGATAGATAATGCATACACTACAAATAAGATACTACATGGTAGATCTATAGTTAGATACAATGAATTGTAGGTATAAATCCACATAATAAACCACAAAGATATAGTTGATATTGTCAAATTGCATGATTTGGTGTACTATTCATCATTGTGTAATACATAGAACAACAAGATGACTATTCAAAGTTGTTGAATGCAAAGTAAAATGTAGTATTTAATATCATATAATACACATAAAAAAAAAGTGGTTGGTGTAGAAATGAGTGAAATCTTTGCATTAAAGGCACAAGCAATAATGCACACTCATAAAAAATGGATGTCAAACTCAACTGAAAATGCATCTACTAATGAGCAATTTATTCAATGATTACATAAGTAACAGAGTTAAACACACGAAGAGGGATATTGGAAGGTATTATGCCCCTAATATGGTGTAAGGATGAGTTGTGACATGGCCATTAAGATCACTAAATCTCAATCACACAACTCAATTATGAATATATAATCTGGTGTGAGTGAGATATTTAATTAATTCATCATATAAATATGGTGAATTTGGATGATTTAATCAACCCAGCTTATGAATTTAGTGAGGTTTTATGATTTAATCAATTCAACCTATAAATAGAATCAATAGTTATAGATATAAAAAGTTCAATAATAGTACTTTTTGGTGTAATTGATGCTTCATGGTGATAGTAATATAGATATATAATTGGTAAATTTTGGTTTAATAGTATGAAATATGCACCTCCAATAAGTCTAAACTAAATTATATGTGTCATAAATATGAAAAAACCAATTTCAACTTCATGTAAAATTGGAGAAATATATAGGATTTTAATCTAAATGTATATCTGAATCATGCAAATGTAATGGATATTGTGTAAGTGTGGAGGTCATGCCTTTATGGTATTCCCCTACTAAAATATGGAGATACTAAGAGATTAATAAATGTGGAGGTCATTTATTTATGACATGCCCCACTAAAATCTAGAAATTATGTAAATGTGGAGATCATGCCTTTATGACATGCCCCCAGTGATATACCCCCCCTTTTTAGGTGAGGTATATATAATTTGTTAGGTACCTTACATCAAATGGATAAGGTAAATATATAATATATGTATGAATCATGTATTATGGAGGAGTAACATGTCTAAGTATATATATCAATGTAGTTCATAGTTTGTGATCACATCAAGCCCTAAGATGCATGATATGTATTATGGAAATGTGATGCAGAAAAAATAGGCCAATCTTCCAGAGGCCATAAATATTGAACTGTAGCTTCGTTTGAGCTCTTACACACTCCAAAATGACAGTCTCAAAATTTTTGTTTCTTTTTTAATCCACCTTATCCACTTAGAGTTGATTTCAATATTTTTTGGAGGCCATACATGATCATCTGAGGGTCCAAAATTACAATTTAATGATTTGTTAAGAATTTTTTATTTTTAAAAATTGTAAATTTTTATGATCAGATGTTAACTTTAGTTGAATTTAATTCCATAGGCTAATTTTAATATTTATATTATTTCAATATATTTTTAGATCTGTGCATGCTTGCATGTGAAACTTACTAAAAATAATAGCTACTAAAATATAATTTTTTTTTATATTTTATTTTTTTTAAATTTTACATGTCAACTCTAATTCTAAGTTGAGTCTTATTTAATCATGGTTTGAGTTTTTAATTATTTCAAGTCATTAAATACAAATTAATACAAGTTATTATTTTAGAAGATTTGTTTATTGATAAATTATTATCTTGATAGTTTTTGGTTTCATTATCTAGTATCAGATCAAGTTTGAATCTTAGAGAAGTAAGACATGGTAAGAGGATGAGGAGGTATTAAAAAGATGAACCAGAATGTAAAAGAGATGTAGAGTCGAGTGGAATCATTAACTGAGGTTATCACTAATTAGAAAAGAAGACATAGTGGTGATGAGGAGGACACACATTGTGATGAAGAAATTTAGCAAGAAAAATAATGACAAGAGCAACCACCATTGATGGAAGAGAGGATGGTTCATGGTTTAGAAGGAAAAAATGAAGGAATCAAGGTTGATGTTCTAGATTATGGAGGTAGTTTAAAATTAGAGGATTTGATAGATTGGATGAATAGCATGAAAATTTTCTTTAGGTCAAAGACTATGAGAGAAGACAAGAAGGTAAAGTTTGCATGCACGAAATTGAAAGGTCATGCAATGATTTGGTGAGACAAGTGTATAAAAATGACATTTATAAAATTTCCATACAAGTGGAGCATGATGAAACAAAAAATAAGATGGCTACAAGGTATGTAAATGGTTGAAAATTTACTATTCAAGATGAATTAAGCATGCATAAAATACTTTACATGGAAGAGGCTTATCAATTAGTTCTAAAGGTAGAAGAAAAACAAAATAGACAAAATTTCAGAAGAATGTCTCTTGGTCCAAGAAGAGGTGGAACCCATCTAATAAGGGGATGAGGTGGGTTTAATACCAATAGAGGTGAATGATCATGTGGTGCAAAAAGGCAAGATGACAATAGGTAAGGGTTTCAATACCAACAAAGAGGAAGAGGATTTTAGAGAGGATGAGGTTACAGTGGTGCTAGAGGATGGTTTTTGAATCAACATAGATCTTATATTTATTATAGATGTGGAGAATAAGGTCATAGATTATTTGAGTGTCTGCACTATCAAGATCAAGAAAGGAGGCAAGAGGATCACCTAAGAGTAAATCTAGTTGAGGTTGAAATAGAAGAGCAAAATATTGATGTTGCACCAATAGATGTTGGAGATAATATCATGATGAGAAGAAAAATTATCATTCCAAGGAAGGAACAAGTGTAGAGTAAAGGAGATGGTGATACATGGATGTGATCAAATATTTTTTGAACAAGATGTACTTCGGGTGGAAAGGTATGAAAAATAATTATAGATGGTGGTAGTTATGAAAATATGATTTCTAAAGAAATGATATAAAATCTAAATTTGCAATGTAAAAAGTATCCTAATCCTTATCAGATTTCATGATTTAATAAAGGGAATAAAGTTACAATAGATAAAAGGTTCTTAATCAAGTTTTCTATAGGAAAAAAGTTATAATGATGAAATATCATGTGATGTTATTCTGATAGATGCAAGCCATGTGTTATTAGGAAAACCATGGTAATTTGATAATAAAGTAATTCATGATGGAGCAAAGAACACATACGATTTTTGGAAAGGTGGTATAAAGGTAGTTTTATTACCTCTTAAAGAGGAAGATAAGATAGAAAGCATGCTCTCTACTAAAGAATTTATCCAAGATATGAAGGTGGCACGTTGTTTTTATGTATTAGTATAAAATAATGAAGAAACAAAAATGGTGCCAATAACAATAGAAACAACAAGAGTGTTGAAATAATATGTATATGTTATGCTTGATGAATTACCAGATAGTTTATCATTGAAGAGAGATATTCAGAATCATATTGATTTGATTCTAGGATCAACTCTACCCAATCAAGTAGCTTTTAGGATGAGTCCAATAGAACATATAGAATAAAATAAATAGGTTATTAAATTGTTAAAAATTAAGGTGATAAGGGAGAATATGAGTCCATGTGAAACACTAACAATGCTAACTCTAAATAAATAAGGAGGATGGAGAATGCATGTGGATAGTAGAGCAATTAATAAAATTATAATTAAGTATAGGTTTCCTATATCTCATTTAAATGATATGATGGATGTGATTGTAGGAGAAAAATATTTTACCAAGATTAATCTAAGGAGTGGTTATTATTAGATTCGAATTCATGAAGGAGATGAATGGAAAACTACGTTCAAGACTAGGGATGGCTTATATGAGTGGATTGTGATGCCATTCAAATTATCTAATGCACCTAGCATATTTTTGAGGGTGATGAATAAATTGTTACAAGAATATATTGGTAAGTTTGTGGTTATTTATTTTGATGATATTTTGATATTCAGTAAGACTAAATAAGAACACTTAAAACATCTGAAAATGGTATTGGATTTATTAAGAAAGGAAGAGTTATATGTAAATTTGAAGAAGTGCAAGTTTATGAAGAATAGTTTGGTATTTTTGGGATTTGTAATTTCAGCAGATGGTGTGAGAATGGATGAAGAAAAGATATAGACAATTTTTGAGTGGCCTATTCCAAAAAACATTATAGAAGTAAAAAGTTTCCATGGTTTAGAAACCTTTTATAGAAAATGTATTAAAATTTTTAATAGTATTGTGGTACTAATGATAGATTGCATGAGAGGGAAGGAATTTTCATAGACTAGAGCAGCCATAGAAAGCTTTGAATTTTTGAAGAAGAAGATTATAGAAAGAACAATTTTAGCATTACCAGATTTTAACAAAGTGTTTGACGTTGATTGTGATGAATCATTTATGGTAATTGGTATTGTGTTGAGTCAATAAAAAAGATAATAGCATATTTTAGTGATAAATTGAATGAGGTAAGAACAAAGTATTCTACTTATGATGTTGAAATTTATGCAATTGTAAAAATAGTAAGACATTGGAGGCATTACCTGGTGCTTAAGGAGTTTATCCTATTTACAAATCATGAAGTATGTGAATACACAAAAGAAGTTGAATAATAGGCATGAAAAGTGGGTTTCTTTCTTTTAGGGGTATACTTTTGTATTGAAACATAAATCAGGAAAATAGAATCAGGTAGCTGATACATTGAGCCAGAGAGTAGAGTTATTAACTACTATGGTGAGTGAAGTAGTTGGATTTGAAGCTATCAAAGAATAATATGATACTGGTCCATATTTTGGAAAGATAATTGATTAGTGCAGGAATCCATTAACTAGTGGGACAAATACTATTCATATTTAGTATCTTATACAAGAAGGTTATCTCTTCAAAGGGAAACAATTATGCATTCTAGTTGGGTCTCTACGAGACAATATAATAAGAGAATTACATAGTGGCATTTTGGATGGGCATTTTGGTAAGATGAAGACAATAGATTTGGTGGAAGAAAAGTATTTTTGGAAAAAAATGAAGAGAGATGTGACAAGGTATGTTTCAAGGTGTAGAATATGTCAGGTGGATAAAGGACATACATAAAATACTGGACTATACATGCCATTACCAGTTCCAAGAGGACTATGGATATATTTGAGTATGGATTTTGTGTTGGGATTGCCAAACACATGGAGAGGTAATGATTCAAATTTTGTTGTTGTAGATATATTTTATAAAATGGTTCACTTCATTTCATGCAAGAAAACTAATGATTCCACTAGAGTTGTAGAATTATTTTTTAAGGATATTGTGAGATTACATGATGTTCTAAAAACTATTATTTTAAACATGGACATAAAATTTCAAAGTCATTTTTGGAGGACTTTGTGGAAGAAGATGGGTGATAATCTAAATTTTAATAGTGCATATCACCCAAAAATAGATAGACAACTAAAATTTATGAATAGGAGCTTGGAAAATTTGTTGAGATGCATAGTGGGAGAGAAGCCCAAGCAATAGGACTTGGGTTTACCACAAGATAAGTTTGCATATAATAGTTCAATGAATAGATTAATAGAAAAATCACATTTTCAAATTGTTTATGAGAGAAACCTATGGGTATATTATATTTGGTATAGTTACCAATTACAAATTAAATTAATGATGATGCAGAAGCATTTACAGAGCATATGCAATAGTTGTAAGGAGTAAGAAGAAAGTTATAGGAAAGTAATGAGAAATATAAAGCATTATTAGATGTTAGAAGAAGATTCAAGGTATTTGAATAAGGAGAGTTGGTAATGGTTTATTTGAGAAAATAAATACCTCCAAAAGGCACGCATAACAAGTTGAAGTTCAAAAAAATTGGACCATGCTGAATTGTGAAGAAAATCAATGACAATGCTTGTGAGGTGAGTTTACCACAAAATTTTGATATCTCTCTAGTATTTAATATTTTAGATTTATATGAATTCCATGGAGAAGATGATGAATGTGACAAAGATAAAGAAGTAAATTGGCAGCAATAGGTTCCAAAGAAGAAGCAAAAAATAATGTAGGTTTTGGCTATGAAGACAGTGAGCACAAGGCAAGGGAATTATAATAGGTATGTGGTGTAGTGAGAAGGATTTCAACAAGAAGACAACACTTAAATTATAGAATGGGAGTTAAATAAGATTAAAAAATAAAAATAGTAGTAGTATAATCAGGGCAACTCACAAAAGCTAAGTTATTTTTAACCAGAGGAGAATGATGTAGAAAAAATAGGCCAATCTTCTAGAGGCCATAAATTTTGACCTATAGCTCTGTTTAAGCTCTTCCATATGCTAAAATGACTTTCTTGAAAATTATTTTCTTTCTTAAGCCACCCTATCCACTTATATTTGATTTGATATTTTTGAAGGCCATATGTGATCATTTGAGAGTCTAAAAATTATCATTTAATGATTTTTTAGGAATTTTTTATTTTTAGAAATTATATATTTTTAGGATCAGACGTCAACTTCAATTAAATTTCATCTCAAGGGATAATTTTAGTGTTTATATTATTTTAGGAGATTTTTATAGCTACATGTGCTTACATGCAAAACTTACTAAAAATAACAGCTACTAAAAACATAAGTTTTTTTTAGATTTTAGTTTTTATCCAATTTTTGCATGTCAACTCTAATTTTGAGTTGAGGCTTATTTAAGCTCATTTTGGGTTTATAATTATTTCAAGTCATTCAATACAAATCAATACAAGTTATTGTTTCAAAAGCTTTGCCTATTGATAAATTATTATCTTGATAGTTTTCAATTTCATTAAAATGTCTAGAGAATAACACCACAAGCTCAACAAATAATTAAGCAAACACACAAGATAACTCAATGTAATGAAAAATGAATGGTCTAAGAATAATTCATAAAAGGAGAATTTTAAAATTATGCATAATAAAAAGGAAATGACATATTCAACTATCTAATCAACATATAATGACATATTCAAATGTCCAAACAACATACAATATCACATGGGCCAACTGATAAGGAACATATTCAAATGTTTCACAAGAAAGGAAATAATAAACAATAAATAAACTCAAGGAAGTGACAATGTGAATAAATAAGTAACCAACATAATCATATCATACTAGTCCTTAAATATGTGTTAGCAAAATATGTCATATAACATAACATATCAAGTACCATGTGATAGATAAGATCATAAAAGGCGTGTAAGTGTTAGTATATAAGCTCAAGAATGATAATGTATAAATTATCATAAAATATGTGTAACTTGTATCAATCATGATCAATAGGGAAAATATCCCCAATGTAATTTATGATATGGGTAGAGGATAGGTCCAACATTTGTATGTGCATATATCATATGGTGGTGGTATACCTGTATCACACTCAAAGATGTGTGAAACATATATGTGTGTAGAAATGAAATTGTATCCTATATACTAATATGAAGCAAATAAAATATATTCCAAGGAGATAATAAACATGGGAAAGTTGAATAATTTTGTATTTTTTTGGGTTATTTGAATGTTTTTATATTTTCTTTTAATTTTTTTGATTTTTGATTTTTTGGTATTTTGGATTTTTTGGATGTCTGAAGCTTAATTGGACTAAAAGGAGATGATTCCTCCCATTCATAAGATAAAAGGATTTTTGATGGCCCTCTTGGATATTTTTGGCTGCCACCATTGTTTATACTTGATCATTACCAATGCTTCAATGTTTTTCAATAATTTGGTGCCAACTGTTGTTGTTGTTGTTATGGGTTTTTCATTGTATTCATTATGTTTCACACAATTTTATTTATCTTTGAACTAGAAAATGAGACACATATTTGTAGTATTCACTATTACAGTCATATTAGTCAACTGATACTTGGTGAGATGAAGGGTTAAGTTTGGTTTTAGATTCATTACCCGTATGAGCGTATAAAAAAAATTCAATCCACATGATATGGGTATTATAATATTCCCAAGATATTCTAGTGTCAATGATGAGTGTTTAAAGTTGTTGATATTATGTCCCAACTATTGGAAAAATTTAAGGATACAAATTATGTTCCAATTGTTTATATCAACCTTGATATGTTGATAATGGACTCCATAAACATTTATGATAATAGTTAGACCCTTGTGGAATGGGCATTCTGAAGGATGATTTTCTTTTGAAAGATTTGAAGTATTATGTCAATTTTTATTTTTAGTTATATTTGTATATGACCATTATGCTTGTATGTTTGAATTTGACATTTTAAATCTAGATAATGGTTAATATCATGGTCAGTGATCTGATGATAAGTGTAATAGGGTGATCCTTTTTTCTACCTAAGTCTATTTTGGGATTGATGTATATTAGGAGGTAGAAATATCATTTTATGTTCAAGTAACATAGAAATAATTATATGTAGAACATCTTGGTTTGTTGATATCTGTAATATTTGTTGTGGAGACTTATGAAAAGTCTCCACATTATTTACATGTTGTATTTTCATGTTCCATTTATAAGGTTAATAACAAGAATTGACATACACACATGCTATTTTTGTTTTACCTTTTTTCTGGAGATGGATTAAATTTGTAAGTAATGGGGCCTATAGGTGAAAATAAGTTATGTGATAGATTCTCAAGTGGATCAAAACATAGTTTTCACATGTGTTTATTAATCATATCCCGAGGAATTTCATCATTATTATCATAGTAATATGAAACTTTTCCATCTTATTTTTTAGTATTAACCAATAAAAGAAGCTCAAATATTTAATTTTCTTGTTGTATTGGGATTATTGGATCCTTTTGAGTGGGTTTTTACTCATTATGTGTATCTATTGGTATCTAATTAGTTGATGCATTATGAGTATTTTGGGATAAATCATTTGTTTGTCTTGACTCACCCATCTCATAAGTGGAAATATTCTCAAGTGAAATATATTGTTTTGGTGGAATCACCTTAGGAATGCCTTCAATGTCAGAATGTAACATTATAAAATCTTTGAAAGGCTCATCATTGATATGTATTGTCCATAATATCCCATCATGTATAAATTTGACACATATATGTAATGTAGATGAGATGATTTATATTTTGTGTATCCAAGGTCTACCCAAGAGTATGATATAATGTAATGATTGAGACATTACTTAGAATGTGGTTTATACTATTTTTGGTCTTAACATCACATCTAATGTGATTTGAACAATAGATGGGCTACATGTGTTATCAAATATTTTGATATGTACATCATATTTTTGTAGAACATTGGGGTTAATACCATGTTGATTATGGATTTCATGCTAAAAATATTTAGTCCATATCCATTATCAAACAACACTCTTTTTATGCTTTTTGTTTGCATAGTAACTTGTATAAATAAAGACAAGTCTTGACTGATGATATACTTAGATGGTAAATATTTAAGATCAAAGGTGATAAGATTTACATCATTCTAACATACACAAATTTTAAGGAAGGAAATAACTAATGTGCTTATAAAAATGGTAAAAAAGGTGTTAGGATCAGGGAAACAAGGGGATCAAAGGAAAGAGACAAAGAAAGGCAGATAAAAGAAGCACAATGAGAGACTAGATATCAATAGTGATTTGGCTTGGGAAAAATAAGGGAATAACATTACTAAGTGAGATATATCTAAGGAGGAACCATCATTGCTTGGTGCTAGGGATGAAACCCTACCTAACCCTCTCCTTGATTTCTCTATGTTTCCACCATTGGCATTGAATGAAGCCCAGGTCAAAACCGTATGGGTGGATGGTTATTTTCCAAAACCATCAAGTAATTTTGCTCCTATTGTTATCCATAACCATGATTTAATCCTAGAAGATCTATACCTAAAATAAAACATCCAATTCTTATAAAAATGTGTCCTCAATTGAAAACCTATCGGTGGATGGACTGTAATTGGAAAAGTAGAAGTCTAGGTATAAAAAAAATTGGGTATAGACTTTCCCATGAAATTTTCACCAAATGTTTTTTTATAGTGTAGTGAAAAAATGGTGAAAATAGGGATATCATTATTTCCTTTATTCCTTGGCTATTTAATGGTACACGATTATCTGTTCAAGCATGGCACCTTAATTTTTATGTTTAGTAGAAGAGTACATCTATTATATTGATCTAGGTGTGCCTTTATGCTTTACCAATCAAATACTAGGGGGAGGATAGTCTCAAAACAATTGGTAATATTATTTTCACCTTTATTTTTATTGATCCCATTACTATGGATGGTTTTTTAGCATCTTATGCAAAAATTTGTGTTAATGTGGATATGGAAGAGGAGATCCTAGAGGCCATTATTATCAAGTCTTTTGGAAGGGAATGGGTTAAAAATAAAGACCTAGAAAGCTTCCTTTTCATTGTTATGGCTTCCACAAGACTGGTCACTTATAAAAAGATTGTCCTCATAACCCCCAATCTTCTTCTATGAGGAAAAATAAATTTTATGGAGCCTTAAAGAGAGTTTGGAAGGTTAAAGATACCCCAACATTCAACCTATTTTTATAAATAAATAAGTGAGATTGGTTTCAGAATCTTTTAGTTAGCACACCTAAATCAAACTTATCTTCTCATCCTCATAATGCTCTAGTGGAACCCTATTCAATACAAACTATGGTAGCTAAAACAAAAAAAATGGTAATTCAATCTTAGAACCTTTTGAATACTCTTTCATCTTGTCAACCTATTTATCTTTAGGAGATTTAAAAATTTCAAATATTAGAGGGTCTAGTCACCTCTCCTCTGGAAAAAAATGGGGGTGTTTTGAAATATAGGGATGCAGTCTTAGCTGATGAAGCTCTAGATCTTGAAATGATTATCACCTCCAATTTTGAGAATGATGAAAGAATGCTCTAAAATTTTGAAGCTAAGAGTCTCTTTTCTAAGGATAGTGAACTAGAGAAAGATATAAGGTCAAAGGAAATTATAACTATTTCTCAATGAGCTTTTTTGATGGATGCCCCAAACTATGGGAGAAAAAGCAGAAGAGGTTAGAAATCAAATTCAAAATGTTTATTAGAACTTGGGTTATTGGTGAATCAGAAACCCATCACTAACTTTTATATTAAAGTGTGAGGGCTGGAAATACCCCAAAATACACCATAAAGCTCATATATTGAAATATTAGGGGCATCAATGCTCCTAAAAAAAAGGTGCTTGTTAAATCATTTGATTTCTTCATTTTTTTCTAATATAACCTTTTGAAACTAAACTTATCCCAGAAGAGGCAAAGAATATGCTCCTTCCAAGTTAGTGAAATTGGAAAGGGTGGTTTTTTTATTCTATCAGAGTGTTAGGTGGCCTTACCACTCTATTAAATCCCTTTAAAGTGGATGTGACACACATAACACACAACTCAAATTGGCAGTGGAGCAAGATAAAATAATTTTCCTTTGACATTGTTTTTTTTATATAAATCTATATGGCCCAAATAACCCTATTTTGAAATGATAATACTGGTCATAGATATTTCAAATCATCAATTCCCATCCAAATGAAAGTTTTGTTTTGTGAGGTGAATTCAATTCCATCCTTACTACAACTAACAAGTGAGGTGGTATGGGAAGACCTTTGTCTTCAGAGAAATACTTTGCTTCCTTGGTTGATTCTTTAGGGTTGGTGGATATCATTCCAAATAAAGGCCTTTATACCTAGACCAACTAATAGAAAGGATTAAACAACATTTACAAAATATTAGACCAATTTATAATCAATATTATGTTTAAACTCCTCTTGTACCTTTGAAAATCACATTCTACCTCTTTTTGAATCAGATCATGCTCCTATGAAGCTAGAAATCTCTAAAAATCAAGTAGCCTCATATTACAAAGAAATTATATGTATGTCTTTGCTAAGGAGCTTACCTTTATCAAAAATTGTTTCAAACACTAGAATGAGACTCACTTCAAAAACATCTTTGAGGAATCTAAAAAAGTTGAATCATAATAATGAGATGGTAATGAATTTTGGGATGAATGTGGAGGATTATAACCAAGAGAGATCCTTATTGAATGAATTAGATGAACTTCACATCAGATAATAAATCTATTATAAACAAAAATCAAGAGAAACCTAGCTAAAAGAGGGTGACCAAAATACCAAGTTTTTTCATAACTTCATGAAGGCTCAAAGATGCATCAAAATAATTTATAAAATTCAAGATGAAAATGGATCTCCATTAGAACTCAACTCTACAATCAAATAGGAAGTGGTAAAGTTATTTTAATCCCTTCTAGCATGTCCTAAAGCTTCTAAATGGAGATTTAATTAAAATCCCCTTGTTGACATCCCTCTTATAGTGTCACACTAACAAAATGACCTTTCGATGGATCCCTTAACTCAAGATGAAGTTAGGAAGTTTATTTTAACTATTAATGAATATAAATCTTTGGGTCCTGATGGTTTATCTATGGCCTTTTTTCAAACCTTTTGGCCTATTATTGGGGCTGCTGTAACAGTAGTTTTTAAGTACTCTCGATAAATGCAAAAGGTTAAAATTTCACCTTCGTCTCTATAATTCATAAAGGTTCCTCCTAAGTGTATTTCAATGATTTTAAACCTATTTTAATTTGTAATACCATTTATAAAATCATCTTGAAATTCATCTCTTTCAGGCTAATACCGTACCTATCACTTCTCATCTCTCTAGAGAAATGTGGTTTTGTTCTCAAAAGACACATTAAATAGGGAATAATTATTGTTCATGAGCTCATGCATTCTATTAATTAAAACAAGCAAAAAGGTATTCTCATCAAATTGGATATCATCAAATCATATGATAAGGTCAACTAGTTGTTCTTGATGAAATTACTAAAGCATTTTTGCTTTACCAAAGAATGGTGTGAATGGACTTTTAGTTGCATCTCTTCCCAAAAGTTTTATATTCTCATTAATGGTAGTATGATTGGATTTTTTTGAATTTACAATTGATATTAGACAAGGGGAATCTATCTCTCCTTTATTGTTCATTTTATGGCTTAGGCTCTTAGTAGATCCATCCAAGCTACCAATAACTCTAATCAAATCAAGGTCCCATAGTTATGATAAATTTTGGAAATTTAACACATTAATAGTTTATATATGACACCTTTATATTCATAAAATCTTCCATCATGGAGGTTACCCTATTTCTCTCAATTATTGATAACTATGCTTCAACATCAGGCCAAGAGGTAAATGATCTAAAATCTAAAATTTATTTTTTGAATGTGATCAAACAACAACAGTTAAGACTAGTTCATCATCTAAACTTCAAAATTGGTTATCTATCAAGAAAATACCTGGGTGTTTCCATCTTCACTAGTAAAGGTGATTCTAGTTTATGAGGGCAAACTTTTTGGTATATCTCAAAAATAGACTTGTTATGTGGAAAGGAAAATTTCTATCTATTATGGGTAGAATCACTCAAATTAAATCAATCTTCAGTGTCATACTGATACCTTATTTTGGTCTTATGTCCCATAAATTTTTTTGTGTACATCATAAATAAATTATGCAAAACCTTCCTTTGGTAGGGTTGTGAAGAATCCAAGAATATGCATCTTGTTTAATGGGATAAATTTTGTTGCTCAAAAAAGGTAAGGGGCATTGGTATCCGAGTCACTAATCTTCATAATACTTCTTTGGGTATAAAATGGGTTTGGATTGTGTTTTCAAAACCTCATTCACTATGAAAAAAATATTCCAACACAAGTATTTTGATGATTGTGATCCATCAACTATGTTTTGAATGGCTTCTCTACCTCCTGTCTCTCATATATGGAACTTCATGTTGCATTGTCATCCCCTCAATAAAAACCATATTTCTTGGGTCATTAATAATGGTAGGAATATAAGTTTTTGGGATGATTCATGGAATGGCCACTATTCATTGAGGGAGGTAGGATATTTTTACGAGGCTAGACTCAATTTGTCTATTACTTGGGATGATGGTTTGAGACTATTTGGAGACCAACATACTTGATTTTGGTGTAATAGGTAAATAGAAGTCTTTATACATATCCCTCATATCACTCCCTCAAAATAACCTTTTGACATCCTTCTTGAGTAAACCTAAGGTTTTTTTGAATAACAAAGAATATTTATTGTGTTGGATCTATTCAATATCAAGTATATACAAAGTTAATTTGGGCTATCATTTGGCTATGATTGAGGAATAATGTTGGCCCAGGGTTAATATACTATGTTGGAATTTTAAGGGGCTTCCAAAATTAAGAAATTTTGCTTGGGTGGCTATGCACTATAAAATCCTAAATCAAGATCATCTCAGGAAAATTGGTTGGTGTAGACTTTCTAGATGTTGCATGTGTCTTAAAGAAGAAGAATTAGTTGATCATATCTTAATTTTTTTGTGTCTTTTCCAGTGCTTGTTGGGAATATATATATATATATATATATATATATATATATATATATATATATATATATATATATATATATATATATATATATATATATATATATATAAGAATTTATGTTGGCATTGGGCTCACCCCCAATATTTATTCTAATTTTTTTCCTCTTAGAATTATGGATGAGCATGTGATGTTCTTCATGTCTTATGGCTTGCCATCCCTACCATTTTTATCTAACATAAATGGAAGGGAATAAATAGTCACATTTTATGTGATAGGTTGATTGATATATCAAAATTATTACTCAAACTAGAAATTTCCATTTCTAAGGTACTTTTTTATCACTACTAAAAAGCCTACTTCTCTTCTTGGGATATGATGATTCATCCAAACTAGATACTTATCTCCTCCCCCCCCCCCATTAATGGGTCAAGAGTATGTAGTAGAAAAACTCAACCCCATGTTGTGTTCCCATGGATTCCACCCCCTAGAGGTTTCTTTAAATTAAATTATGATTGTGTAGTGCATGGAAACCAAGAGAATTAAGGACAAGGTGGAGTATTCATGACTATTCTAGTTATCTCATTTTTGCCTCTTCTGCTAACCTTCAATATGGAACCAAAAATGAAGTTGAAGCATAAATAGCTATATTAGGATTTAAACTATCAAGACAATGTGGCATTGAATATATAGTAATTGAAAATAATTATAATCTCATCATGGAGGTGATTTAGAATCATCATGTTAAGAATTGGTAACTCAAAAACATCCATAATCTAATTTGGCCTCTCCTTAATGAAACGGAGTCATGGTCAGTCTCTCATTACTTTAAGGAAGCCAATAGACATGCAAACTTCCTTACAAATTTTGGGGTGGATTAAGTGGATGATTTGGTGATGGATGATGTCTATGATCAATGGATAGACCTTGAAATTCTATAAATTTTATGGCATAATTGTATGATGGGATCCTCTACTTATCATTTCATGTTTTTGCATTCATTACTAGACATTTTGGTGATTTGGAATGTGTATATTAGATCTCCAATTCATGAGTGCATATTTATTTCTTGGTTGTGAAGTGTATCGGCATGACTACCAACATGTATGATGTAATATTTTTTCTAGTTTGAGTTTTGTCTTGGCTCATATGTCTTATTTCTTCCCCTATTTTAATCTTTAGTTACAAAGATGTACTCTATTGTGTCTAGTTTGGTCATCATTTTCCCTATTTTTTCTCTTTGAGATGAGAGGCATTAGATGGCCTTTCAAGATAGTGTATTAGATGTAAGCTCAGAATTATTTTTTCACTCTTGAATGTGGAAATCTTATATGCCATTCAGGTTATCATTGGTGAGGATTATCTACATGTTATTTAGTATAATAAAACCAACATTGATGTGGCATCTTATTTTAAAATCAATTTTCTTCATGTAGTTTAAAATAGGGAGGCCATACTAATGGTGGAGTCCCTGATATGGAAGGAGATTTGGGGTGGCATCATTGGGTGGTTTTCTAAATTTTAAGAGGTCATAGGGATTTTTATTTCTTTATTTGGTTCCTATTGTCTGGGATCTATTACCTTAAGTATCTTTCAAGATTTTAAATCCCACTCTATTTAATTACATGACATTTTCTTGGCATTGGTGGAAGGCTCACAGTCTGATTTTCCTTTGGCATAGTCTTGGCTTGAGCCTTTGCCATCTCTACTCCCCTTCACTAGAAAATTCAAATTTAAGGCTCTCATGTCTGTAACTTGGTACTTGGTTAACTTTTATTCAATTCATGGTGTGGTGGCCACTTTGGATGTTAAAAACTCCAAGGTGTATGTTGGTGGATGATTGAAGTCCTCTTGCTTGATGTAGAATCAGTTGTAGTCCATGGTGGATTCCATCAATTTGGGTGGTGTTTATGGCCTTAGCAAACATATTTGCTTGGATGATGATACCCAAGGTCTTATTGGAAAGTCAACCTGGATATAACTTCTTCCTTTTATTTAGTTGGTAGTTGTAATGCTATTTTTGTTGTTTTGTGTTTTTGGTCTTCAAGGTTGATCCTTAGGGTTTTGATGCTCTTCCTTTGGGACTTGTGATGGGATGTTTACTTAAAATTTTTTTAAACACCTCCCATTTTATGTTTTAGACTATTTTTTTATACAAGTGAGATCCTTTTCCCTCAATATTGATAATTTTTTTTTTTGCATCATTCTTAAGATATTTCATAATATCAACAAAGTAAGTTGGTTCTATATCAATTGGTACTTGGATTTCAAATAATGATTTGTATAAGATATAATCATAGATAGTTGGTTATTTTAATAGATCAAGGATTGAGATATTAGCATGTGTATTATGTAATTGGGAAACAAGGTCATATCTTTTATATTTGTTTACAAGTTTAGGCTTGGGAGGAACCTGTTATATATTAATAGGTTATTGAGCAGGTTCGATACACTTTCCTCTTCATGTAGTGAAAATATGGACCATATAAAACAATATAATTTGTGGGTGAATAATGGGTGTGGGATGGTATTTATCACTTGAATAGGATCTAGGGGATAAATGGTTGGGAACATGCATATTGGTGTCTACTAAACCTAAATGATGGTTTAATATCTTCTTTATATTCCATTTGGCAATGATCTTTGTTAAATTTTTTCATATTTGATAAATGAAAATACATTTTCCAAAATAAATGGTTAAACTTAGATCTATAGATTACTAAAATAAAAAACCTTAGAAAACTAAAAACCCTAGAGAAAGCTAGAAGTGGCATGGAAAGATGCATTGGTTGGGTTCACTAAATATTTAACCCTAAATTTAAAAATGGTGTCATATAAGATTAATAATATATAATTATCTTAAGCACAAGGATGATAAAATGTTATCTAATAGACCAATTAATTACAAACATAGATAAATGAATATTTTTGAATTATAGCATAGATATATTAAATATAAAAAGTACAAAATTTTAAATATGTTTAATTGATTGTAATACCAAAGAGGAATGATACTTAGCTCAGATTATTATGCACAAGAAGAGCTAGGTTGGATACAATCATAAGTGTATATGATTAGGATTCTAAGATGATCATTAGATTATATAAATGATGGTTTTAGAGTTGTAGAAACTATTTTTGACTTTGGGACACTACCCTCAACACTATTGCTAGTGTTACAATGCTAATTATAGTATGGAATATCCACTATATCTTGATGCAACAATTTTTTTTATTTTGAGTTTTTTGTTTAGTTTTTGATGATGTATTTAGATATTTAATATAGGCTATCCCTATATTCTTATTAATCAAACCCTAGATCTTCACCCCTCTTCACCCTTGGGATGTATTTTCCCAAAAAATGGGTTAGTGGTTTCATGGTGTTGAGTTGACTAAACAACCAAAAAATAAGAATTAACATCTATCAAATGACTAGAACAAGTAGTCTAAGACTAAAAAGTGGTGTTTAGTTTACAACTCTTCAAGTCATTCCAATGAGGAGTGTTGCACTAGGAAATCCCTACTTGTACAACTTGAGGCCATTGGTACTATCACCATAGCATTATATAAAGGAAAATATATCATGGAGTTTGAGCCTAGCACCATGGTAGATATCGTAAAAATCCTACTACCCTTGAAAAAATATAGGAAGCAAAAATATTGATCCATTCTCAAATGTGTATCAATGAAAAACCAATACACTTCATTGTTGATAATGGAAGTAAGAAGAACCTAATTTATCCTAAATAAATTTGAATAATGAACATTATGATAATTCCCTACCTAAAACCATACTCTATTGGATGGTTCATGTGGGTTCTAAGAAATGCTTAACTCAATAATGTCAAGTGGTGTACAACATCAAACCTTTTCAAGATATATTCCTTTGCGATGTTTCTCTATTAGAGGTATGTGATATTATATTAGTTCAACCATATATTTTTCATTAGATTTTAATTTATGAATAAAATCATATAAATGTTCTCATAAATTTGGTGATTTAAGATACCACATACAAGAAGTAGTTCTAAAGCTATTGCTCATTAATACCAATAAATTTAAAAATCTAGTCACATTTAGTAATAAATTCATGTTTTTTATGATGTGATATAGACATAAGAAAGTCCTTGTAAAACCTATGGTTACTATGTTTCCTCTAGTGAAACATGGAAAGATTCATTGTAACTCAATTTGGATGAATAAAAGGATGTGTTCTAGCTACCAAAATAATTGCTTACACACTATGCAGTAAATCATACTATTAATATGATCCCTAGACTACCTCTTCCTAATGCTTCATTATAAAATAGTTTATTTTTGGAAAATGAAGATATCAAGTGATAGATCCATGAAATCATGGATAAAGGAGATATCATTCCCAAATCATCACCTTGTAGTATCCCAATTATTGTTATTCCAAATAAGGATGTCACATAGAGGCTATACATTAACTACATAGAATTGAAAAAGACCATAGTGAAAAAGCATTATCCATTTTCATAGATTAAGGATATTTTGGACCAAATCTATGGTGAAAAATACCTCACTAAGATCAACCTCAAGTTTGGGTATCATCATATTCTTTTTAATCCTATAAACATTTGTAATAAATCCTTTAAAGCCAAAGAAGGTTTGTTAAAATGGTTAGTCATGTTGTTTAGCTTGACCAATGCCCCAACCACATTTATGTACATTATGAAGAATATCCTAAGTCGATTCACAACTTAATTTATCATATTCTACCTTGATGACTTCTTGATCTTCATTATAACATGGGATGAACACATGTGCCATATTGAATAAGTGCTTGAAACTTTGTAGAAACATAAATTGTATGTACACATGGAAAATAATTCATTTTCCATGTCATAGATCCATTATTTAGGATACATTTTGGATGCATAAGGAGTGCATGTGGACCCAATGAAGATCCAAGTCATCTAAGTTTGACAATAACCAAATAATCTCACATAGTTTCAAATATTTTTGGGATTGGAAAATTTCTACCCAAATATTTTTAGTTGGTTTCTCTCATGTGACTTGACCTATAAATCAATGTTTAGTTAGACTACTACACAATAAAAATAATTTTCATAATTAAAATGTAGACTTTGTTCCACACTAGTAATTCCTTTGTTAATCCTTTAACAACCATTTGAATTAGAGATAGTCTCCTCAAACTTTGAACTTGGAGCATTTCTCACTCAACATGGTCACTGGTTACTTAGCATAGTGAAAATTTCACCACACTATTAAAGGACTACTCTACACATGATCATGAGGATTTATGATATTGTTCATACATGTAAGCATTAGAAGCATTATATCTTGGTTAAGGGTATTGTGATCCACATAGATCACAAGCCACTTGATTTTGTCTAGATGCCTACCAAGTTACAACAAGATTGGCACTAGAAATGGTCTTCTTACCTTCAACAGTTCCATTTGAACATCATGCATAAGAAGGGAAGTGCAAACACTATTGAAATTTACTTGAGCCATCATCTAGTTCAAAATATCCTTTTTATACTTAATTCTTGTGAACATGAAGTTGATGCATGGTCAAAATTTTATCCATGTGACATGAATTTCATAGATACTATTATAATTTAATCTACATTAATTCACTTCTAGATTTCTACTTGTAAGATGGTCTTATCTATCATCTTGGGAACTTGTACATTTCACTTGAGGTAGATAGATAAGAACTAATATGGGAGGCTCATTTTATCAAGGTTTTAGGACATTTTGGGATTGAAAAGACCCTTAAAATGTTTTACAAGTATTTTTACTAGCCATATCTTAGGTCTAATGTCTCTAAATACATCATGTCACATACCTCTTATGCCATAAGCAAGATAGTCAATAATAATAAAGGTCTATACACACCTCTATCATTTTCAATGAGACCATGTGTATCTATTTACATGGACTTTCTCTCAGGATACCCTACTACCAAGCATTGTAATGATTGTGTATATGTACTAGTTGATAGATTCTCAAAAATGGCAATTCTCATACCTTGTAAGAAAGCTATTTCAACTCTAGAAACATCTCAATTATATTTTTAGTATGTTTGGATCTACTTTGGAGTCCTATGAATTATAGTTTCTAATACAGATAATATATTTTTGAGTCATTTATTGAAAGCACTTTAGTGTATTCTAGACATAATGTTGAACATTTCCACTAATTTCCATCCCCATATTGATGGATAGATGAAAGTTATCGATAGGATGATAATGCATGTTATAAGAGTATACAATTAAAATATGCAAGATAGTTGGGAATAAATTCTACTTTTCATTCAACATAGTTACAATAGAGGTTTTCACAACACTACTACATACAACCCTTTCCAGGGTTGTTTGGGTTTTCAGCCCTTAACACCCATTGATGTAACTTATCCTATTATACCAAAAACATTAGAAACTCATTATAATTATAAGGAAGTTGAAAAAAAATATTCAATTTATTTATCACATTTAATATCTTCAACAACAGGTGTAAACCATTATATATTAGGAAAATTCAAAGTATAATTAATGCCATGACAACATCAAACACTGCACATATTTCAAGTTGGTGATCAATTTTGGCTACACCTAAAAAGGAAAGATTGAAATGACCTTAAAAAATGATTTTTACACTTTGGTATGGGCCCTACACCATCATAAAGAAAGTAAGAGATAATTATTTCAAGTTCAATCTACCAACTTATCTTGGGTTGCATCCACTCTTCAATGTATAACTCTTACAACATTACTTTCTACCCTTGTTGGGCACCTTATATACTGTATAAAATGTCCCATAGGTAGAGATCAATATAAGTTCTAGTGTTCAAATAGAATTTTATCAAGTCATTGATGTTCAAGTCAAATAGATATGTATATAGTAGATTCTTCTCTTCTAGGTCATCAAAGCAGGTCATGTGTATTCCCAAAGAAAATGGTTTATAGAAGTGAAAATTATCAATATGTTCCCACATATTCTTCCATAAATACATGTAATGGGGACCATTTATCTTTATGGATGTGCAGTTGATCTAGGAGGATTTAGGTCACTCAATCATAACACATATTGATGTAGTTGTACATCTAGCCTTATGCTTACATTAACATCTATGTTAGTGAGTCTCATACCTATGTGTAAAATGATTCATTGAAAATCCATTTAAATGTACCACATAGTGTTAGTTATGTTAGTAATGTAACTAATGGAATGTTAATAATAGTGGTTAATGACATCATTACACTTTGTAGTTATAGAGAGGTTGTTACCAACAATTGTAATAGTCTAACTGATAGTTTGTCTTCTCTCAATTTATAATATTGTAAACTTCCATTCTTTATAAGTTAGTAATACATAGTGTCAAACTACATATTAGAATATATTTAGGAATCCATGCCTCAACACATTTATTCTCTTAGATTGTACAAAACTTATCATAATATAATAGTGTTGTTACAATTCCAATATTGTAGTCACTTTTTTATTTCTTTCTTATTTCTTTATTGTATTGCATTTCATGTTATTTTTAATTCATTAAATCACTTATGCACATAACTTGTTTAGATCGAATTAAGTAGGTTATCCATTGTGTAGAAACCTAAATCTGGCCACCAATAACCTGTAAGTGATATTTTGGCCAATTTTCACCCAAAATGCACAATTTGGCATAAAAACAATAAAACATGATAAATGATGTGAAATTGACATATTCAAGTGCTGATTTTGGCTAGGTTATCCCTAAGTGGGGAAATACACTTTATGGGATAGTAAATTTAATTAAATCATTTTGAGTCAAAATGATAATTTTGCACCTAGGTGCTCTAGATTGCTCTTTCCTATCAAATATCTTACACAAGACACATGCATTTGTTATTTTCTATTGATAATATCCTCAATGGGATAATAGATCCAATGCATTTAACATTTCCTTCCAATTCCAATCCAATCAAATTTTGGACCAATAACAAGGCATTCTGATCAATTTGAGTAATTTGTGCATAAAGTGCTTAATCATGATTACGAGATAATTAACCCAAATCAAGACATAATTAAAAGAATTCCATGGAAACTTGTTGAAAACTTATTTTTAGAAATGAATATCAAATATCTGCATCATCAAGTGACCTCATTTCTTGGGAAGACATCCCTAGGACATAACTACCACAAATATCAAGATTCATGCCTCCCATGTCTCATCAAATCCCTCCATGCCTCTTAATTTCTCCTCTATCCCAAATATTGATGAGCCTATTTATCAATTTTAATTTCATAATTGGATTAATCCTTAGCCACACATCTCAATCTTGAGATGGATGGTTCAGGTTGATTCTAGTCATTTGCAAAAATCTATAAATAGAGAGGCCATGAACATCATTTCTAAGCTATTTTGGTGTAAATTTATTATGCTCAAATATCTTAAAAGTATTGATAATGCAAATTTATAATGCAAAAATGATTCCAAAAGCCACTGCAATTAGAGTTACCATGCCAAATTGATTCCAAGCCAAGCCAAGCCAAAGCCACAAGGTGCCAAAGAGAAGAGGATATAGACAAGCCTCCTTTGATGAAGACTTCATGAGCATAAGCCAAGAAAGCCATTACAATAAGCATTTTAGAGCATCCAAGGAAGGTAAAAGAGAGTTTATTTTGTATTTTTGTTGTGTGTTTTATTCATGTTTGTTAACTAAGCTCTCCCTAGTATCTAGGCCTAGAGATGTTATGCTAGTTAGTGTGTTTCTTTTATTTTATTTTCATTTTGAAACTAACATGATACTATCCATACTCTCTTGAGTCAAATTCCTAGATTCACACATGGCACACCCAGTGGGACTAGACACATCCCACACATCAAGATCATTTTGTAGCTTTACAATCTTTATTTTGATCATTAAAACTCTTGCAAATTGATTTTATAACTTTGTTTTTTCTATTTTTTGTTTGCTATGGGTTTACATAGTAATTGACATCAGTTAGTAAAATTGACATCAGTTGGATAGCTATCATCATTCACATTAGTATAACTAATGTCGATTAGATAATCGTCATTAATTAGAAAATGTAACCATCATTGGTTATATAACTGACATCGGTCACTATGTTTTTCTTAATACACAGACTCGAGAGCTCTTGTTTTTAATTTTATTGTTTCAAGCCTAAAAGAGCTTCAAGGCTAAAGGACATGCTAACATTGTTGTTGTAGGACCAAGCTTGACATTTTCTAAAAACATGTTTAGATCACCTTTTACATGCTTAAAAAAATTAATTAGGAACCTTGTTTTTGTGTTTAATAAAAAAATTAGATGTTTATGGTGAATGTTTTAAAATTTACAACTAAGACTAGGTGTTTAAATGAACACCACCTCATTTTTTGAATTTGGGCTTAAAAATGAACTCACCTTTCCAAGCTTTTTTTAAAAATTTACTTAGTTATTTAAGTTATATTTTATTTGGCAAAAAGAGGGATGCCGCGTGTATGCTCTTCCATTTATCCCTTTCATGGAACGCTTGGAATCAAAAGTGTCATTCCTATTATAAAAAGCCTAGTCCAAGGCTTAGAAATAATGTCATCTAAAGCACTCCCTAAAAACTCATCAAAGTTTGGGTGACCTTGAAAATGACCCTAAAGTCTTTCTATTACACGTTTTCTTTATTTTTATGCATCTTGGCTTACAAGGGTGACATATTTACCTCTTGTGAGTTATTTAGGGAAGATTTTACTTGGGCTTTTATCTCCTAACAATGAATTCACTTACTCTTTTGGAGTTTCACATAGGATGTATCTACATTTGGACATCACACTACACTAAGTGAACAACAGGGTGCAGTGGTTATAAAAAGGACTATACCTTTTTATAACTAACCAATACCACAGTCACCCAATTTTCATGATTAGATTTTTCATAATTTGACATGAAATTAATTGTCAAATTGATTCCCCTAGAATGATTGAAAAACCAGTTAGTTTTAGTGAACCCCATTCTACCATACCCTTGCTAGGATTTGGAAAATTATACTTAGTGTATTTTGGTCATTTATCTTAGTGTTTTTGAGACTAAAACTTATTTGTTTGTTCATAAAGCCATGTCAAAACCAATTTGTATATAAATCACACTTTGTCTAAAGAGGCATTATGCTAGCCATTTTACATCACACTTGTGCCTTGAAATTTTGCTAAACTTGTTTGTGTGTGTGTCATTTTAGTTGTAGAGGGTAGTGTTATGCTGCCAAAATCATGTCAAAACATTTTGAGCCTTTTAAGTCTTTGAAACATAACATATATCACATCATTTGAGAATTATTACACCATTAGGTTGCTCAATTTGTTTCAAAACTAGTTTACCTTGTGTCAAAAACCATTTTTTTCACACCATTTCATATCAGCCATTTAGACCTCATTTATGTGTCATCATGCTATCCAATCTTGTCTAGCCTGTTTGGTCAAATCCTAGTTTTCAACATGGAGTTTTAAATTAGCCTTGTCAAGTTTGGATTCAAACATTGATTGATTTCTATTTAGGCCTTGATTTATGGGGCTAATACACAGATCTTTCTCTTTTGGGTTGTATAACTTTAGTTAATCGATTAACCAAATTTGAAAACTATTGATGGTATGTTTGTTTAGTACCTATCTTTATCATTTTTTGTGCCTTTATTTGGGAAAATATAGTCTTTCTTCAAAGGGACTTTTCCCTCATGCCTTATGACAATTGATCATGTTTATGTTTGATTTTATGTGTTGGGTTTGTGTCAAAGTTGTTCTTAAACTTGTTAGATCAAATAAAATCACATCATGCCTATTTGTTTGAGCCTATATTTTGACTCCACATTTGGACAAAAGACCTAGTAACTCAACTTTTACCTTTCCTAGTTAAGACCTTATTTGGGACACTCTGACCTAGACCTTTGACATGCTGGTTTTTATTCAGATGCTTGACCTTTTATGCGTATGACATTTGATATTTGTGATATCCCCTTCTAATAGGGATATATGAAAGACACAAAACACTGATACCAAAGACAAAAGCTCTGATACCACTGTGATGTCCCTTACTTAGGGGCTCTCTTATCTGCACAAAAAAGCTCTGATACCACTGTGATATCCCCTACTAATAGGGAATATCGAAAGACACAAAATTCTGATCACAGATCCAAACTTGCAGAATAGATTCAAATAAGCATACACAAATCACAGTATAATCTCTTAATAGCAAATAAAGATCTCATTACTTGTTCTTCTGGATGATTACACATTAGAGTCTCTGTTATACACAATAAAGAATATTACAGTCTGGTCTTAAAACCCTGTGTTTTGCAAATCAGGGAGTGAAATCTGAATCTGGAAGGGTCTCGGCCTTTCTGTGTCGACACACAGACGCCGTCGTCGGTCGATATCTCACCGACGTCGGTCTCTGTCGGTCGGCTTTCTGCCGACGTCGGTCCTCAGTCGACTGATGTCCGTCGCTATAAGCCCTCTCTCTGCCGATGTCGGTGCCTGATCGGATCTGTACGGACCTGTACGGACTTAGTACGGCCGCCAACTTAGCACAACCTATCTGTTGATCCCTGATCTAGAAATCTATTGTATCTAATATAGCAGATCTCTCTCTGTATAATTTATTGAAACAAAAAACATGAACTAAATCAAGAAATACCTGGAAAGCTCTGTGATAAACTTCTGTGTGAAGTTATCTCTCAAACCTGGAATTCTGTGATAACTTCTGGATGAAGCTATCTCTCAATTTGGCGATAAATCAGCTGATATCTCACAGCCTCTAAATCACACACAATGAAGAGGGAACGTTCTCCACTGCAATGGAATCCTGGAACCCTTGGCTCAGTCTTCACAGAAGAATTTCTTCAATTTTCAATAATCAATAATCTATGCATAATCAACAATGGCCTCCATGAGAAACCCTTATACCCTCAAAAGATATGCTTGCCCTAATTAGGGTTTTCTTAAATTAGCATTAGGGTTTCTAATTTAAAATTAGAGCAAATAATTAATAATTAATAATTAATTATTAATGAGACCAAATAATTAATATTTGATTAAATCAATCAAATATTAATATCTCCCTCAATATACGTCGGATCCTCAAACCGATCGAAGCAGGTGAATCAGGGAGTGATTCCGCATATGACCATACCAAAATAAAGGTGCTCCACTGCATATCAAATATCCCTAAAAAGTAGGAGCTCAGGCTCAATGCATCTGAAATACCCTGAATGAAAACCAAATGTAGAAATTCTGTGAATCAAAGTCAAGCCAAGCTCCATTATGACCCTCTATCCATCATATTAGCCTACGAAGGTCACATAATAAGCTAATCATCAAGCCTGTCAATGTCCACAAAAAAGGGGACATGACAATCCGCCCCTCCGAAAATTGCTTGTCTCCAAGCAATCTCAGAACAATGAACTACTCGATCCACCTGGATCCCAAATGTAGTTATGCTCTGCACTGCTGTGAATCAATGTGAGTACCTGCAATATCATCAGAAGTAAAACCAAGAGGAACCCATAATCAAATTGGCGAACACAACTCAACCAATCTCTGAAATCACAACTGCCCTAGATGTGTTGATACTGTAGGCTGTGTAATTGGCCGCTGCAAATTCCATCTACAAAAGATGGTGTTAATCCATCCCATAACTGATCCCTCTGTAAAGGTGGCATAGTGAACGGTACCACACTGTCATATGTGTGCGAAGAATCAATCTGGAGACTCGACTCCACTGGTATCCCAAACTCCTTAGAATCAGGTACTCTCAAGTCCTGAATATGTGTGTGATCCTCAACCACATGCTCCTCATAAGCAGCTATAGAAACATACTCATCACCCACACTCAGTGTACTAACATCTGAGTACACCTCCACACTCTGAATGCAAGCATCAGACTCATCCTCACTGTCTAACTCCTGAGTTAGACTCACTTGAAGACAAAGCTCATCCACAACATCCTCAACTACCCCTACCTGTGAAGATACTGCAGATAAATCATTACCTGAAGATGTGTTAATATCTCCCTGTACTGGATCAACATGACTGTCAAACTCATCATGCAAGTGGCTGCATGTTATAGAAAAAGCACTACGATCCTTGGGCCTATTAATTAAACTCTTTAACCACATACAAGCTCTAGGTGAGACATTTCTCCCTTTTGTCCAGACATACCATAAATCTTCTGCCAAAAGTTTGGAAATTTTATCCTCCTCCTCAAACAAGATTGTGAACATAATAGAATGCATTGATGCCAATATATTTCTAGAATGAAACTCATCTAAAATATTCCAAAATATTTTAAACATCATGCGAATTTCACCAATACAACCTACTAACATCATAATGTTTTCAAATCCATACCTTGCAAATGTTTCAAGTAATCTTGCCCTCCTTGAGAAATGGGGGTCTCTAATGTTATCCAACTTTTCGAAGCTTTTTACCATGGCATAAAGTACCTCTCTCATAATCTGATCATCATGAAAATCAAAGCCAGCTATGATCCTCATCATTTCACTAATGCAAGAGAGAGCTGCAAGTCTTACCACCTCATCATGATGTCTCAATAATCGGGGCTTCACCAATGAATCAAATGCTGGAAATAACGCTGTTTGCATCTCATAAGTATTTGAATGCTCAACCTTGCCTAAATAAGTGTCCAACTCCTCCAAAATTTTTAGAGTGTCATCTGCTTGCTGAGATGGATGATCTAATTTCTTCTTTGCATTGTGCATGCTTTCTTCCAAATCTTTGACCCCTCTTAGAGCCATACTGATAATCGAATTGAACCTGGAACTACCCAACAGGATGGCAAGACATTAGTTCTGATGTGCCCAACAGAATGGCAGGAATTTGGCTCTGATACCACTGTGATATCCCCTTCTAATAGGGATATATGAAAGACACAAAACACTGATACCAAAGACAAAAGCTCTGATACCACTGTGATGTCCCTTACTTAGGGGCTCTCTTATCTACACAAAAAAGCTCTGATACCACTGTGATATCCCCTACTAATAGGGAATATCAAAAGACACAAAATTTTGATCACAGATCCAAACTTGCAGAATAGATTCAAATAAGCATACACAAATCACAGTATAATCTCTTAATAGCAAATAAAGATCTCATTACTTGTTCTTCTGGACGATTACACATTAGAGTCTCTGTTATACACAATAAAGAATATTACAGTCTGGTCTTAAAACCCTGTGTTTTGCAAATCGGGGAGTGAAATCTGAATCTGGAAGGGTCTCGGCCTTTCTGTGTCGACACACAGACGCCGTCGTCGGTCGATATCTCACCGACGTCGGTCTCTGTCGGTCAGCTTTCTACCGACGTCGGTCCTCAGTCGACCGATGTCGATCGCTATAAGCCCTCTCTCTACCGATGTCGGTGCCTGATCGGATCTGTACGGACTTAGTACGGCCGCCAACTCAGCACAACCTGTCTGTTGATCCCTGATCTGGAAATCTATTGTATCTAATACAGCAGATCTCTCTCTGTATAATTTATTGAAACAAAAAACATGAACTAAATCAAGAAATACCTTGAAAGCTCTGTGATAAACTTTTGTGTGAAGTTATCTCTCAAACTTGGAATTCTGTGATAACTTCTGGATGAAGCTATCTCTCAATTTGGTGATAAATCAGCTGATATCTCACAGCCTCTAAATCACACACAATGAAGAGGGAACGTTCTCCACTGCAATGGAATCCTGGAACCCTTGGCTCAGTCTTCACAGAAGAATTTCTTCAATTTTCAATAATCAATAATCTATGCATAATCAACAATGGCCTCCATGAGAAACCCTTATACCCTCAAAAGATATGCTTGCCCTAATTAGGGTTTTCTTAAATTAGCATTAGGGTTTCTAATTTAAAATTAGAGCAAATAATTAATAATTAATAATTAATTATTAATGAGACCAAATAATTAATATTTGATTAAATCAATCAAATATTAATATCTCCCTCAATATACGTCGGATCCTCAAACCGATTGAAGCAGGTGAATCAGGGAGTGATTCCGCATATGACCATACCAAAATAAAGGTGCTCCACTGCATATCAAATATCCCTAAAAAGTAGGAGCTCAGGCTCAATGCATCTGAAATACCCTGAATGAAAACCAAATGTAGAAATTCTGTGAATCAAAGTCAAGCCAAGCTCCATTATGACCCTCTATCCATCATATTAGCCTACGAAGGTCACATAATAAGCTAATCATCAAGCCTATCAATGTCCACGAAAAAGGGGACATGACAATATTAGACATTTATTGTTAGAATATTTTATGCCAAGTCTTTACACAAATCATTTTGGATATATATCTCTACTTTCATACCACATTGGAGATATATCTCTACCCCTTTGACCAAGTTAGACCAAGTTTGAACCATTTGTCCTTTGGATAGTTTTTCATAGTTTGTATAACTCTAAGCCTTTTTATTTTATAGCTTTCATCATTTATGCAAATATGTCTCACTACACTTATGGTGAAGTCACGTACAATCCAACTTATGATAGAATGGCTTCAGAAATTCCCACTAGGAACCCCTATAGAGAAAGATTTTCTAAGGATTTTTATTATTCTCCCTACAATACTCCAAATGGGTAACATAGTCAAAATCCATAAAATACAAATTGAGACCTTGATTGGCATGAAGAGGCTTGTGAGGAAGACTTTGAAGAACTAACTACATATAATGTTGTTTGGGATATGAATCCATACACTCTTTGCAATAATCAATACATGAAACATAGTCAAGAACCAACTTATAAGCCAAATCATAACTGGGATGATATAATTTATGAGGAAGACTTGGATGTTTTGGCTTATGCGAGTAATTAGGCTTCATCACATCATATCATTTCTATTCCAGGACCATAATGTCACACTATTCCCATACCAAGACCTCATCCTTTGGTTTGTGCAAGAAATCAAGATATAAAATTCCCCTTCATCATTTTAGGATCTAGTCCTTTGGATTGTGAGAGAAATCAAGTTCCAAAATACCCCTTTATCATCCCAAGACCTAGTACTTTAGCTTGTGTGGGTAATCAAGCTCCATGATTCCCTATCATTACTATTTCAGGACTTCATCCTTTGGATCATGTGAGCAATCATGCTCCCAAAGGCCCTACCATTATCTAACCACAAGTCATTCCTCATATAGAACCAATCCCATCTAAACCTCAATCGATCCAATCATTTGAAGACCAAGCTGAGTTCAAAATTGGTATCTTCCAACTCATTGGAAACCAAGGCCAAAATAAACAACCAATCCAAGATGTTTTGTTGCACCAACCATTTGTGATAAGTCAACCTATGATGAATCTCCTATTGATCCTATACTATTTATCGAGGAGTCTCACTCTGACAAGCCAATCTTTGCTGAGTCACTTCTTAATGATTATAATTTCCTTTGGGAAAAGCATTACCTTAACCATGTGCCTATTTTTTAAGAGCCTCCTATTAACAATCTAGTCTATGAGGAGTTGTCTCTTAACCTTTTTGCTATCCTAGAGGAGTCTCACTTTAACAAACCAAATTTTATGGAGCCCATTATGCCATCATAGGTTGTTACTTATCCAATACTAAACATTCAACAAGACATCATTATAATAGAGTACCCATCAGATGAAGAACTAAAATTAAAATCAAGTTATATTCTTGAACTAACATTAGATTTAGGATCAAAATTTGAATCAACATCAGTCTCAACATCAGATTTAGAGTCCTTTGAGTTAGAATCAGATTCAGAAGAAGAATATGTTTGTGGTTATTACAACTTTGGTTACTCATGCCTCATAGATCAATTTGAATACATTTTTGATCCTTATATAGTTTTTGAGGATGATTACTTTAGATTTGACATAAGTTATCCTAGTATCTTTTCTGAGGATTGTGTATCCTCTCCCCATTCCATTACCATTCCATAGGCCACTACCATCAACCAAAATATCCATATCATTGACATTCCATCTCCCATAAGTGTTGATTGG
Source organism: Torreya grandis (assembly GCA_037957365.1). Classification (NCBI taxonomy): domain Eukaryota; kingdom Viridiplantae; phylum Streptophyta; class Pinopsida; order Cupressales; family Taxaceae; genus Torreya; species Torreya grandis. The sequence continues at coordinate 183,294 of JARHVA010002891.1, read as the reverse complement.
GACTAATAGAATCACACTTTATTGAACTATATCCATGGTGGCATTGTAGTTGAATAAGAGCAAGAAGGCCAAGACCACATTCATATAGTAGAAGAACACTCTCTTAGTGAAACCTTTTTAGAGGTACTAGGGGATAATCAAAGTCAGCACTCAACATCTTCTATTGAATTTTTTTCAAAAGTGCTAGAAGAAAATAAAATTCAAAAGTCAACATTCCTTAGTGAAACCTTCTCAAAGGTGTTGTGGGACAATCAAGAAAACTTAATTAGTGAAAACCTCTTTGAGGCACCAATAACTAAGCACAAAAGTTCTTCACTACTTGATGAAGACAAAATCAAAGGTCAAATCAAAATAGCTTTCAATCTACAACCTAATTAGATGGTAGCTACTCTCAAGATCAAACAATAGAAAAGTCTAGTGGTCTTATCAAGAGAACAAGTCTTCAGCCCTACCAAAATCAAAGTTATGTTGAATCCAACATCAAAAACATTACATGTGACTAAAAGTTTCAATCTTCATTTATTTCCCAACCATTATACATTCCATTTTCATCAACCATTCTAGTTCACAATCAAACCTACCATCCATTATTTGTCATTGTTTACCATCCATGGTTACACTTTCTTTTGTATAGGCTACAAAGATAGCTTATCTCAATGTTTGAAGGAATCAAAATCAACAACCAACAAAGATCATAAAAGCATTCTTAGAAACCAAATTTTCATCATGTTTTTGATAGAGCGATTATTTAGACAAGGTCTAGGATAACAATTAACATGATCAAGTATTCTATCTGTATCATTTGTTGAATAGGATGTGCATATCCATCTCAATAGGAAAAATAGAATCATGTGCCATTTACCACACCCATGCCAACAATTTGTACCATACCATTTCACATTGCCATGCCATTATCATTATTAAATATATTTTTACCATTGTCACATATACTTATATTCACCCTATCACTTGGGGGAAAACCCTCTTACCATTTTATACATCCTATCATTCCATTCCTATCTATACCAAAGCCTATCTTTACTCATCATACTCAATCCTATTTTGATCTTGGTTATTTTGGTTCTTCTTGCACTTTTTGTGAGAGGATTCTGATCGGGTTTCAATAATCAATCAAGTCCATGTTTACAATGATAGTCTATTAAAGTAATGTGATAATTGATTTGGTGAGATATCTTTCATCATATTCATGATTGTTTATGTGAGCTTGATTATAAACACCTATGGGTAAATTAATGTTTCACCAGTCTTGCTACTAATATAACCACCTATGGACAAATTAGTATCATTGACCTATGCTATTGTATCCTAGTTATAACTATGTATGGGAAAACTAGGGGAAACACTTGTTTATCATGCATTATCGTATCACCTTGTAATTAGTATTTTCATTTAACTAGCCATTTGTCAGATTTGAGAACTTGTTGGGACCTAGTTAGTTTTTCCCTACCTTTTGTGTGGATGGAATTACTATGACTTGAGGTCATTTTAGGACTATGTGGGTCATGCTCAATTCATGTTTATGTTACCTTAGTCCCCCTTTCCATATGATCTCATCATTTTGTGAGTAACCTAGGCCAAATTCTCTCACCATTTTGTGAGCAGATATCTTGTCATTCTCTCAATGAGTTAAGATACCTCATCAATGCCAAAAACATTCATAATATTTCAAAATCCTAAAATATTTGTCTTGTCTAAGCTTAGTCAGTTATCTTTGATCCACCTTACTGGGGCATGGTCATTGATAGGATGCTTTCTTTTTCTTTTATTTTCAAGCTTTCTATTTGTTTATTTATTTCAAGTTGTTTGTTTGTTTGTTTATTTTTTTGTTTGTTTATTTATTTTAGGTTATTTGTTTGATTGTTTATTTTTTATATTTGTTTTTTTGTTTGTTTGTTCACTTATTTATTTGCTTTTAGCACTATTGCCTTGACTCAATATATATCTGTTCATTGGGTGATTCCTTAAGTACATTATTCTTGAGTTTATCCATATTCATATGTCAATATTATCATCATGGTTTTTATCATTGGTGTATTATTTTTGAGTGTTTATTGGATATTGAGAGTCAGTCTTTATGCATATTTTGGCCAAGTCTTCATGGTGTTCTATCATGAAGCCTACCATCACATGTTATAACAAAAATTAACTTCAAGAAGGTCTAAAATCAATGGAGCTACAAAAGTTTCTCTTTGGTACCTTGGTAAATCCTCCCATCTCACCCTTGATCAAATAAACCCATTGACCATTCTATTTGTATCATTTTTAATCAGGATGAGCATCTCCTCATTAATAGGTACAACTAGATCATTCTATTGATCAATCTCATTCCTCTATCCATCTCTTTCATCACTTTTCATCCACTCATATTTAATGTATAGTCTAGGTTATATCCTCAAGTTATGCTTGCTAATCATCCCTAACTAGGGCACCATTAGTTTTAGCCAATCTAGGTCTGCTTAATGATTATAACCACCTATGGATAAATCATTATTTTGACTTTTATTCCTAATTATAACTACCTTTGGGAAAATCAACATCCTTTTTACATCAATACATGCAAGCATTTTATTATTTGGATTAATCTCAACCATGGATTAATTCCACCTTTCTTCTTGTTTCTTTTTGAGGGACCATCCATCAATAAATGTGATGGTCACTCCCTTGATGGGGTATCATCATAGGTTTCCCAAAAACCATTTGGAGTTTTTTCTTTAATCATCATCTTCTTTTTGGCATACAATCCATTTCTCATTATTTGAGAAGACATTTCTTTGCCTAAGGTTTTCAACATCTTCCCAAATAGGGGCAAACTATAGACACCTAAATCTGGCCACGAATAACCTGCAAGTGGGATTTTGGCCAATTTTCATCCAAAATTCAAAATTTGGCCTAAAAATACTAAAACATGATAAATGATGTGAAATAACATATTCAAGTGCTGATTTTGGCCAGGGTATCCCTAAATGGGGCAATAAAATTTATGAGCCAACTAACTTTGATTAGATCATTTTGAGTCAAAATGCCAATTTTGCACTTAGGTGCTCTGGATTGCTCTTTCCTATCAAATATTTTACACAAGATATGTGCCTTTGTTATTTTATATTGATAATATCCTAAATGGGATAATAGATCTAATGCATCTGACATTACTTTCCAATTCCAATCTAATCAAATTTTGGACCAATAACAAGGCATTCTGATCAATTTGAGTAATTTGTGAACAAAGTGCTTAATCATGATTAAGATATAATTAACCCAAATCAACACATAATTAATAATTCCATGGAAACTTGTTGGAAACTTATTTTTTGAAATGAATATTGAATATTTGCATCATTAGGTGACCTCATTTCTTAGGAAGACATCCCTAGGCCATAAATGCCACAAATATCAAGATTCATACCTCCCGTGCCTCATCAAAGCCCTCTATTCCTCTTAATTTCTCCTCTATCCAAAATATTTATGAGCCTATTTATCAATTTTAATTTCATAATTATATTTATCTTTAGCCACAGATCTCAATCTTGAGATGGATGGTTCAGGTTGATTCTAGTCATTTACAAAAATATATAAATAGAAAGGCCATGAACATCATTTCTAAGATATTTGATGCAAATTTATTATGATTAAATATATTAAAATTCTTGATAATGCAAATTTATAAAGCACAAATTATTTCAAAAGCCATTTCAATTAGTGTTACCATGCCAAATTGATTCCAAGCCAAGCCAACCCAAAGCCACAAGGTGCCAAGGAGAAGAGGAGATAGCTAAGCCTCATTTGATGAAGAATTCAAGAGCAAAAGCTAAGAAAGCAACTACAAAAAGAATTTTTGAGCATATAATGAAGGTAAAAGAGAGTTTCTTTTGCATTTTAGTTGTGTGTTTTATTCATGTTTGTTAACTAAGTTCTCCCTAGTGTCTAGGCCTAGAGATGTTATTCTAGTTAGTGTGTTTCTTTTATTTTGTTTTCATTTTAAAACTAAAACCATACCAACCATCCTCTCTTGAGTCAAATTCCTATATTCACACATTGTATCTCTTTTGGGCCTTAGATCATTTCCTCTAATAGAAACCTTAATTAGGTTATCAAGTTATTTCCCCTCAACACATCCAAAGTGATGCTCTCAATGTCAAGTGGAAAGTTAATTCCATTGAAAAAGTATAGAAAATAAGGTTTTAGTGGGTGTGTGTAGCCATCATGGAACCCAAACATGAACACTTCCTTTGGTATATTCTACACCATGGACTTCCTATTGACACTCAGTTAGTTTACATGGGCTTGGCTCATCCTCTTTGATTAATCAATAACCATTCAAAAAATCTCAATCATGTGTTTTGGTTTGAAAAACATGCCTATTATATACAACATGTTCCTTTTTGTAGAATAATGTGAACCTATGAATACTCTAATTAAAAAATTCTTGGCTCCTTATCAGGCCCAATCTAATTTTTGATATTTTCTACAACTCTAATAAAATACCATTTATTCATGTCTAATAATATTTTATAGATATTCACAATTAATATAATGAGTCCCATTGTGTTCCTTAATTATTTTTATACTTAGTCTATTTTTTGGCTGCTAATTATTTCATGTAGAAAATCCATGCATAGGTTTTTCTAGTGTTTGTCTTGGAGTCCCTGCTATTATTTTCCTAGAACCCTTATAAAAGATAAGTAAGCATTTATTTGATTATAAAGTGATATTTTAAGTTATTTGGTCCTTCTATTAATTTTGTAAATCCCTAAGATATTTAAAAATTTATGAAATTCCACATCTACCTAGTATTATCAAAGGCATCAAAGCTATCATAAACCTTGGGAAGCCTGGCAACAAGGAGGTACCACATGTACCCAACTATCCTAGATACATTAGATTTATCATAGCCTTATGAGTCCTAACACATGAGGAGGAACCAAATGTATCTAGTGGTCCCAAAGGTGCTAGAGTAATGAAATCCTTGGGAGGCTTGATGAAAGAGGAAATATAATGTGTACTTAGCAGTCCTAAAAGCATTAGAGTTGTTAGAGCCCTGGGATGCCTGACAAATGAGGAGGTGTCATGTTCACCCAAAAATTTTGGAGGTATAAAATATATTATATCCTTGAATAATGAGGATGTTTCATATGTACCCAATGACCTTGGAGGTTTTAATGTTTTCAAAACCCAAGATGCCCGACGAATGAGGAGGCACAACATGTGCCTAGTAGTTCTGGAAGTGTCAAAATATTTAGAGCCCTAAGAGGCCAAAATAATTAGGAGTCAAAATGTATACCCAAGGGTCCTTGAGGCATCATATTTTTTATAGTCCTAAGAGGCCTAAAAAATGAGGAGGTGTCATGTGTACCTATTGGTCCCAAAGGCCTCAAAGCTATCAATGCCTTAGGAGGCCCAAATAATTTGAAAAGTGCCATGTGTACTTCCATACACTCATGTGGTTGGAATGTCTTAAAATTACCTAATAGAGTAAAAAAAAATTACGGATAAGGGACCATGATATAATTAAAAAAAATCATGTGTACATAGCATATCCAAACTATTGACTCTAGTATATATAACTATCAACATAGAGAGTTCTCTATTATGCCTAATCAACATAATACTCAATGAGTCTACCAATATAAGGTGACATGTGGTCAAACTTGAGAAATTTAATAACACCATAAGGGCTATGTATAAACATGTACTCACCATTATCTTAAATTTATTGACTTGATTAGGGGAGATTATGATCTGATAGCTAGAGGGGTCCCATCACCATCGATCAAATATAAATCAGTTTATGTTCAAATTTTTAAATTAATTCCAAATTGGGAAATGGCCAACTTGTACTCATTCCATTAAATTATATTATAATTAACACATTATGAACCCACTAAATCCATTATTGTGAGAAATACCTCAGAGCTCTAACAGGTTTCATTGAGATTTGATTTATTATTACATCTTTAGTGCTTTCAAATCATTTAGAATGCCTTGACTCAAATTCACTCCAAATCCAAGATAAAGCCATGTGTTAAATAATTATGTGCTCTAATTTTCCATAGTTTAACAATCGCTGCCTAATCCTTAAATCCCAAACCATAACTAGATTGCTAAGACACTACTTTTCTATAGGGCATCACCCAATTGAATAACTTCAATTAAATCTTTAAGGAAAATGAGGATATTTAGAAAATAAACTTATATGATGAGGTCAAGGATGATAATATTGAATCTTTAGATGATTTCACCACTAATAGAGCTTTAGGACTACACAAAGTTGTGTCCAAACTTGAAATATTATTCCCATATGATGACGTCTTCAAAAACTTGCTCTCTTCCAACTATAGCCAATATATCATGAGATTGCCAAGCATTGAATTCAAAATTATAGACATCTATGGGCCAAAGTTTAAAAAAAATTATAACCTCCTAGAGTACACTATCACCTATGATAAAGAGGTCATGGAATCTTTGACAAAAATTATAACATCTATGAGGTCCTCAAGGACTAGGCTGAGAACCAAGATAACTAGGTCAATAAGGTATCCACCAATGCATACACAGAGGAGGTCCCTATCTAATCTATAGGCCCATATTATATATACCTATTGTTTAACCCTCATCTTAGATGAGTTGCCCCTAATAAGAGGAGAGGGGTCATATATATATATATATTATATATATATATATATATATATATATATATATATATATATATAGAGAGAGAGAGAGAGAGAGAGAGAGAGAGAGAGAGAGAGAAATTTGATCCCAATGGTTTTCTACTCTAAAGTTTCTAAAAAACTATATATAGTTTAGGCCTATATCTATATAGTGAGAACTGGTAGCAATAACTAAGAATTGAGAACTGGGTTATAGATAGATTATCTATTTTATTAGAGCCCAACCCCCATAATCTTAACCTTTAGAGTGGGTGTACACATAAGTATGTTTTTGATAAATCACTTGTATGGGATAAGTGATGTGGTGCATGATAATAAATTTTGAGCTCTCCTTCTCAGCATCATTAGGAAAGGAGAGGAGGTCCTAGATTTAGGAGAATCATAACATTCAACCTAACCAAGTAGGTTAATGAAGTTCATGTAAGCAATAATTTTTACATGATGTCATACATAGTATATGCCCTCTACTCCACCTTGGAATTTTAGAGCTTAGAATTTCCTCAACATGTTCTGATGGGATCCATAGTGCATGTAGTATTATATAAACTTTGCATTCACCATTTATGGAATCACATATATAATGTATGTGATTATTTCTACCCATTGTGAATCACACAATCAATGAGTAGCCAATGCCAAGGCTCTCAGATGATATTTGGGCTTCACTCTAGCATGTTGGTGCTTAATGGTATTGTAAAAACACTACCATAATCATAGTGTAATGTATTTGGGGGGATTCTCTCTTGTTACCATACATGGTCCCAAATCACCTTGTAGAATATGAGATCACCTACCAGCTTATCCATGGCATACCCATCCACTACCTTGCCTAAAAATAAAAGGAATATCTATGATTCCTCATGGTCATAGGGTACTATGAATAATTTTTTTTACCATCATTGTAAGTTAAGACCCAACATAAGGATTGTTACAAATTAGGAAAAGAAGATAATAGTGGGTGGGACACTAGTGGCATAGTACAATCCCATGTGGAGAAAAACAAGAAAAAGCTCAACATTAATTATCACCATAAGGGACACTTTGCTGATACACTTCAACTCAAAATTTATAATGATGTAAAGGTAATTTTTGAATATTGATACACCTCACTACCTAAAATATTAAGCTCTTTCTCAACCCATTCTTGAGGAGAGACCAATTCTTTTGTTACAAGCACCTGCTTAGTCAAGCATGGAGGCCTTGATGACTATGTAGAAACTCTCTAAGAATATAATATTAGCCTCAAAATTTAATACACCTCTATCACCATGCCAAGTAATCAAACCCCAAGTCACCCATATTCTTCACTTTGATAACAGTCCTAAGTCTAGCCTAAGTAGGGACCAGTCTATAGCTTTCCTAGAGGCATCCACCCTAATTATTGATGCTCTTAGGTAATTATTCTCATCTCCCCTAGGTTTATCCATACCAACCCAAAATATCCATATTATGTCTCCCCATGCTCATGTGATGACAAGTGCTCAAATCCATTTTGTTCCTTTGGCTTTGACCATGCTTAACATATGCATTACCCAAGTTTCCTTAATTAAACATGCAGCCCAATTATGTCCCTCATCAACCTTAATGACATGGTATTCACCCTCATTTACCCTTGAATATGCCCTATATGTCAACTTAGATCCTGATAGAACTTAAATTCTAAGTGCTCCTACATTATCAATAGCCCCAAAGAGTATAATTACCACTATACTAATAATCCATCTAAGTATTCCTATCACTCTGGTGGATCCCATGACTTCTAGTGATCATTTTTTTCATATCTCTCATTGCTCCTACCATGTTATTGGGCCTAACAATAGTCACTTATCTCTCATTAGCTTCACCCTAGGATACTTCTACTTCTCATGCTTTAATATCTACATCACAGATAGATCTAAGTAATATGCCAAATATTAAATAGAGAGTGATTAATCTAAAAAACATGTGAATCCCAATGTACTATCTATAACTCCTACCTAAAATTCTCTATCCATCATGTTGGGCCCCTAAGTAGTTGGATTTAACCAACCAATTTCATTATTTACCCTGAATACTCAGCGCCTGGGTGCCATTGGCCTTCGGGTCTACATGAGCCTAAACCAATAGTGGTCTCGCATGTTCCCTCAAGCTTCCTCTTTTTTGGTTCCTCAATTTTTACCTCATTTGACCCCCTCCATACTTATTTCCACCTCCCCCTCCATCTTTCATCCATTCTATGTACCCCCTAAATTATTTCATCCTTGACCCATGCCTCCACCTTCCACTTCAACTACCACCACCCCTCATGTGTCATATTACACCATGATGATAACCACATATTGGCAGGGATGGACTGGGCCCATTATATATTTAGGTACATAGAGAATATATATGATATACCATGGGGACTTATACATCTAATTATAGTTTGATTGAAATTCAAGGATAAAAAGGGTGATCACATAAACCTTTATTTAGGTAAGGAACCCTATGTTGTGAGGGAATGAACATGATATTTTATCCCTCACCAAAGTGAATAATATAAGTGGAGAAGAGAAGGTACTAAAAGAGATATTTTCAATGCTAAATGCCAATAATGAGCTCTCTAAGAAGTTAATGGAAGATCTTAAGGAGAAGGTTATAACTATTAAGTACCAAGTAAGAAGTAATTTCCCCACATCTCTAATTATAAAAGTTGAGGAAATACTTACATATCTATTTATGGCCCTTAGGTAAGTGACTACTACTCTCTCCAAGAGCAAAGAGGTTATCCAACGAACACAAGCCTATCTAGATGGGATCATTCATGTGGATAGTAGGTGAAGAAGGTAAATGACATCATAAATAAGGGGAGGTTACTAAAATTGAAGATGATTCCCCTTATCAACTTAAATTTATGTTAAACCTTTTTTGGAAGCATGAGAACCTTCATTGAATACTATTTGAGTAGTGACCAAGCTACCATCAATACCTTAGATAAGAGTAGGGACCAAATCCTTGATTACATCAAAGAAGTTAGAATCACTATTCTCTTTCACCCAAATGGAACTTTACTTGGGATTAATGAATTTAGAGTCCGCTTGGAACATTTAAATGAATAAATGAGGACAAAGGTAGTAAAAATCAATGAGGCAAAATCCAAGGATATCTTTGATCATATGTCACCTAGTCTAAAAAAACATCGGCTAAATCAATGAGGTGACAATCATATTGGAATATCCTCTCAAGGTGCATGAAATGTTGCTGACTCAAGTAGAAGTGATATTTTAAGATCCACCTTTAAACCTATATAATATTTATTGAGAGGATAATTTGGTAGACTAATAATTGGTATCTCATCAATGTGTTTAGAGGAAGCTAGGAAGTGGACCACCACTGAGCTAGAGTTGATTATCTTTACGGACAATAATGGAATCTATGCCAATGTTTCACCATCCTTTCTCTTTATTTTTTTTGTCCTATTAGTCTCACTTGAATGAATTTTTTAAACTATTTTTTTCCATGAGGGTTAGGGGTGGGATTTCATGATACTAGGAAGCAAGTCTAATCTCTTTTCTATATACGCTCTTGTGAAATACTTTGTGATGGTTTGCATTGTTTGTAATTAAACATCAGAAATATTAATGCAATTTTTTTATTTCTAATTATAGGGTTTTTATTCTATACTTCTTTGGTTTAATGAGAAAAGTTAGTGTTTAATAATTTAAGCATGTGTTTTCTACAAGTGTATGCATTAGTTAGATTTAATTTTAAAATATTTTATTTTGTTTCTTTAATTATTTCTACTCTATCCAACCCCTTATAGGTTTTTATGTGATTAGAAACATATCTATTATGTGTATACTTATATAAAGTATTCTAAGAATTGATCATTCATCATTTCCCTTTAACTCCCTTCCCTTTGTGGTTATAATTCAAGCTCTTGTGATACTCGACATACAATGGTAAAACTATAGTTGGCTACATCCTTCATTATCAAGCATTGATGTTATTTTTTGTTTTAGATAGCTCCCTTTTTTTTATTTACCCTCTTTCCATTTTTATGTTTATTTTATATCAAGTGATATTTCCCTTCTTTTATAAAGTGTGAATTGAATTGTAAGGGAATAAACTTGTTGAAGTATAGTGTCAATAGGTTTTATATCAAGTGGGAAATAACAATTGAATCTCTAGTGGTAGAACTACATCTCTAGGACATATATTCCAAGAAATATATTTAATGTATACCAATACCTATATCTCACACCCTTAATTGTCTCAATAAAAATCCTAAAATGAGAGGATGAATGTCCCCTAATTATTCCTGAAGTTCACTTAGTGCACATAACTCAATAGGTGTATTTAGGAGAATGGGGCTTTGGACTAAAAACCAACTAGTGATAGAAGCATAACCCACATAAATACATCTTAAAAAAATTCCTTAGAATATGAGTTGATATAAAAATAATTTGTATTCTCATGCATGGATCACTAGATATAGGTCTGGTCTAATCTATATATTAATATCACCTTTGTTATTTCACAAAAAGGCTAGATTCAATAAAGGGAGATCAAGACCCTTTGTTGATTCATTTTTTTAATCCAACCAAACCACACTAAATAGGTTTATACCTATGGCTACACCCATGTCATGGATATTTGGGTATGTTATTAATGTTCTCAAAATCATTCATTATGTACCCCAAAAACTGGAGAGGTACCTTCCCTATTTCACACCCAATGGAGGACACACTACCAAGGAGAAGGTGAATTCTTATAATATTTCCCTTAGACTCCTAAATATGGAGAAAAAATATGTGGCTTATATAGCATTCCATCTCATTCTGATGGATGCATCCTATGACTAGTTTCTAAAACTACTTAAATATTCCATCACATGATGGGAGGAGTTTAGCAACACCTTCTTGGCTAAGTTTAGAAATGTCATTGACCCTAAAATCCTATATGAATAGTTTTATATCATCAAGAGAGAGGTTAATGAGCCCATTAGGTCATTCAATGCTATGTTTTATAATATGTAAAACATTGTCACAATGTTATAAAGGCCTAATATTCATCTAGATTTAGAAATGTATAAGTGTTCCATTAACCTCTAGACTGTGATGTTATTACATAGGCATAACCTCATATGGACTTACCACTATCATATATTAAGGCCATAAAATTTGATAGGTAACTTAATCCTCAAGTCTAATGGCACCAACCATCCCTAATATAGTATAAAATATGCCTATAATGAACCCTATTTTTAATGATAACCAAAATGTGCAAATACCATAACTAGTGCCCATAACAAACCATATTCCCTTAAGGCATGCTACACCTACCCAAAACCTGGGCCTCTTGATCTTAGTTAATAATTAAGTAACACCTCAATATCATAAGTAGAAACTGATATCTACTATGAATAATATCTAGAACATACCCTAAGAATCTACTAGGAATGAGTTGGATGTAATAAAACATATGGTAGAAAATATCAACAATGACTTCTTAAGTCTCTAAAAATAAGTTAACAATAATGGTGGGGAGAATCCCAATAATAATTTCACCTATAAGAGGCATGACCAACCCTATAACCATTATAGTAACCATCTAGAGTCATTACCTAAAATCTACCCAATATTAACACCTATGAATTGGCACTATCAAACTATTGCCATATGCATAACACAACTTAGCATGGTGAGTTGGACTATGTTGAGTTATGCATTGCCTTCAACATATTCCAAAGATAAATTGAAGAATACAAAGTGCTCCCAAGCCATCTAAACATGGTTAATCAGTATGATGCTCCTAATTATTCAAGGTCCTTGAGAATGACTATGGTATTAGATACCTTAGAGTTACCCAATTAAAAGGGTAATAAACTAGAGAAGATGCTAATGAGGTACGTGCTTTCCATCAGTATCAAAGAAAAAACTATGCCCTTAGGATTCAAACACATCAACAAAACCTTAATACATCCATTCCTCCCAATAATGTTAAAAACCTAATAATATTATAGCTATAAATGATTTCCCACCTCTAAAAGCTAAAAAAACTAAGTCCCCCCAAAGATATCCAACTTGATCCTAGTAAGAATGGGTATAATAAAGCTTATATCACTAAGCAAAGAGACCTAGGTATAACAAAGCTTATATCACTAAGAAAAGAGACCTCATCCTAAAATACTTGATAGACAAACTAACTCAAACCAAGCATAAAATTGTGGACACCAACATACTCATACATAAGAATAAAGTTTAGGTTCACCCTTTCTTCCTTATAATCAGATTATTTGGGAAAAACCTACATAATTGTGTAGGAAATTCATGATCCTTGGTAAATGTCATGTATACTATGATTTTCCAAAGATTATGGCTAACATCTATTAAATATTTAAAATTAGTAGTCTAGTTGGACAAATATGATGTCAAAGTAGTAAGTGAGCTATTAAATGTCGACATACAGTTGAAATTTGAACCTAGAGTCTAGTAGTTTATAGACATTCAAGTAATGGAGATCCTAGAATATTAAAAGATGCTACATATCAAGGATTGGTTTAAGAACCTAAATGGGTACATGAATACAAATTTATCCCATATATATTTATCTTTGAGAGGCATGGCCAATCAAATTTGTGTTGATAACGAACCTAAGACAAAACATATGATCATGGAATACAAAATAGTTAATGAGAAGGTAAACATAGTATCCTTTAAAATAGGTTCTTACACTTTGTTCATATAATGTGCTAAAAAGAAGCCTATAATGACCTTGTGTCTTGAGGTTTATGGTCCCTCTACTTTGATGGGGATCATTCTTTGCAAGGTTATGGGTTTGGAGTTTTACTCATTGACCCATAAGGAAAGTGACACCTAGATGCATATGGGATACCATTCCCTTGTACAAATAACCTTGAATAATATTAAGGCTTCATCATAGGACTATATTTCACCTTGAAACATAAATTTGGGGAACTAATTTTTTTTTGGGATTTTGAACTAGTAGTCAACCAAGTTAGGAGAAAATTTCAATTCAAGTTATCTTATCTAAGGAAATTGATTGTGTGTTAATTCATGGTGTCCTTATGAACAAGGCTAATGTTTGACTTGATTAAGATTGCATAGAAGAGTGAAATGATTATTATGATTATTTGAGAATTTTGAAAGGGTCATGTGGATTGGACCTATGCAATTGAAAGTGGTCCTATGTTCTTGATGAAGTGCTCAATGGGTGAATTGGTCTCCATAAGACCTATAAGGGCTAAAAAGGCCTAATTGAAAGGTGTAGTTACTTAAGGGTGACACATGGGTGATATGGCCAACATATGTGGATGGTATTGAGCTATGTCTTGATGTGATAGATACCTTAAGGGTTAAGGTATGCCTATTGGTTGACCAAGATGGTGATGATCATGAGTTCTCTATAAATAGTGAAACCAATTATGATGGTTTCTAGACTGGTAAGAAGTGAGTGTATGTGAGAGTTGTAAAGCAAAATAGAGGGACAATATGTAATTTATGAGGTGATGAGTAGAGTAGATTAAGGAATATGTGTATGACCTATGGGTCATGTTTATGATGTTAGAATAGTGCTCTAGTAGATTAAGGATGAGTGAATAGGTCTAGGGTAATCCAAAATGATATTTTGGATGCTTTGAGTGTGCAAAATTGAAGAGAACTGGTATACTTTGTATGTCCATTATATTGGTAGGAAATCAGCATTTAAGATATTTTATATTCATAGGTGTTATTGTGACTACTCAACATTTAGGGGGTTGTAGCCTCCTTGTCAGGTGAATCTTACTAAAGGTTTAGTTATTGTGGTTGCTTAGCTAGACAAGTGTAGTGGCTCCTTGTGGGATTACAATCTCATTAAAATAAGGGATGGTAGTTCCCTGATTAGTTATAACTAGTCTAAATTGGTTCTTGTTATTATAGGATAATAGTCCAATTATAGGTTCTAGTGGGTTCTCTCCCCCAAAAGGGTTTCCCACATATGTCATCCGATATGTGATTGATCTTGCATTGTCTCTCTTATTCATTGTTATGAATGATGTGTATGATTAATGAATGTTTGTGGTTATTTATTAAGAGATTTTGAAAGGTTTGAAATTGAAGTTGGATTATCTAGGATCACTAATACACCCCCCCTCTCAGTGATTGTACCTCTAAAACCAACAACCTTGAATAATATAAAGCCTTCATTATAGGACTATAGTTCACTTTGAAACATAAATTTGGGGAACTAAAAGTGTTTGGGGATTCTAAAATAGTAATTAACTAGGTTATGATCAAATTTAAATGCAATTTGTCTTATCTAAGGAAATAAAATCATTAGGAATGGGATTTGACATAAATGTTTAGTGCTGTCAATTTCATCCCCAATTCCTAGAGAGTAAAATTAGGTGGTTTATTTGTTGGTAGATTTTATTACAGTTTTAACACCATTAGATGACTCAAGTCTACAAATTTTTTTAGTAAAGCTTGTCCCATGCCCATCAATCATAGATAATGTAGAAAACTTTCAAGTCTTCAAAGATGACCACTATAAATTATATTTCCTTAATAGTTTAAGAGTCTTTGATTCCCAGGTTATATATGAGTCAAATAAAAATTATTTTAGATATGAGTATTGTGATCAATATGTCATTATGAAACTAAAATAAAATAATTTTCCTAAAGGTATGATCTCCCTTGATAAAATGTTTGAACTTGAGAGATATACACACGAAGCAAAGAGACAATTATGCTTAGACCAATGGTTAAAAATGATCAATATGGGATAAATATACCATCCCTAAGATGTTTATATTAGATTGGATTTCACTTCCATTGAGATTGAGAAAATAAAAAGGTTGTTGATACAATACATAGATGTCATTACCTAGGCTAATAGAGACATTAAAGTCTTTGACTTGAGTATAATCACACATAACATCCCACTCAAATAGAATAAAAAACATTTCAAATAGGGCAGTGATCCATGAACCTAATTATATATCCCCTTATCCATAAGGAGGTTCATAAGATCCTCTCAACTAGTATCATTTTCCCAGTCCACTACTCTATATGTGTTGCCCACCTGATAGCCATTTGCAAAAAGAGTGGGGAAATCAGGGTATGTGTCAATCTTAGAAATATTAACAAGGACTTAACAAAGATAAATTACCTTTTCCCTACCTATATGAGTTAATAAAAATGGTGAGTGGATCCCAGATGATTTCCTTTTTAGATGTATTCTTTAGATATAATTAGTTTCTAGTAAGTCTAGAAGACATAATGAATACTATGTTCAAAACCAAGTGGGGTACGTTCACTTACAAGTGAATGTCATTTGAACTTATCAATGTAGGGGCCACTTTTTAGAGATATATGTACTTCAAATTTTAAATTATAATAGGTAAATTCATAATTATTTAAAAGGATGACTTGACTATTTTCTTAAAATGCATTCCTAATCATATCCACCATCTACAAAATATATTGGAAAGGTGAATAAGGAAAGGTATCTATCTAAACCTAAATAAGAGTGCCTTTGGAATCACATGAGGTAAGATACTTGGTCATGCTATTACCAAGGAAGTTATTTCTATTTATATTGAGCATGCTAATGTAATTTCTAAAATACCTCTCCTTAATAACAAAAAAAAATTAAAGTCATTCTTTGGCAAGATTAATTTTGTGCACAAGATTATATTTGGTTTTTTTGATATTTTTAAGCCACTAAATGTAATGTTAAAAATTGATGAAAATTTGGAGTGATTACTTAAAGCTAGTAAATCCTTATAATAAATTAAATACACCATCATGTAGGCACTAGTATTGATCAACGAGGACTATAAGGACTTTTATCTCTATTCCTTCAGTTTAAAGCACACCATAATTGTGGTACTCAAAAGCTAAATGGAGATGAGCACATAATAACCTTTAGGAGTACAAACTTAAAGGATGCTAAGCTAAAGTATTCTACCCTATAAAATCATGCATATTATTTGGTGAAGGTTATGAAAAAAATGGCATTACATCCTTATAAATAAGGTACACACCATCATCCCTAACATAGACATAAAATTCATGTTAGGAAATAATGAGTTGGGAGAGCACTAAGATCAATAGATGTCCAAGTTATAATATTATGACCTTGAGATCAAACCTTTAAAGTTAGTCCAAGGCCAAATTATTACTCATCTAATCATTTAACTTTAACCAAGGATTTTTGTGGTTCAATTGGATCAATTAAAAATGGTCCGTCAACATTGGTATGATCCAATTATCCATTATATTATTTATAGGAATTATCCCCCATGGATAAACCAAATGTAAAAAACAACCCTCACCTGGATGTATCCCACTACATGTTGAATAAAGAAGTTTTCTACCAAATGAATTATGAAGGCATATATCTCATATCCATATTAGAAGAAGAGAAATAAGTCATGACCAACTTCCATGAAAACTCGGGTGGTGGACACCCTTCAAGAACCACAATAACACACAAGATCCTATGGATAAATATTATTTGCCTAAAATTTTTAAGGATACCAACACCCATGTTCACATATGTCATTAGTTATAAACCTAATGTTTTTCACAAAATCTAATACTAGGGAACACCTATGAAAATAGGTGCTTGAAATATATGTGGGTGATAATAAGGGAAATTCATCCTACCATTTTAGGATTGACGTGAAAGAAATATAGGGCATGGGTTGAAGGCATTTTGATCCATGATGCATATTGCTTGAAATATATCTTTGAGAGGTGCAAAGATACCACTAGGGATTCAATACTTAGTATGATAGGTCTTAGCTCATGGTATTTTCATTTCACCAATTTTCTAAAAGATGGGAAAATAATAGTTCAGTTTAAAAATAAACATAAAAGAGAGGGTAAGGTAATTTTTGACCATTTTTTGCCCAACATGCCAAAAATCAGTCACCCTCTACCCATACTATGCTAGGCCATTTTCATTTTTCAATTTTGCATGGATTTGGTGATTTTTATAGACTCTGCAGAATTTCTACGGACTCTACAGGTTTCGGATTTCTATGGACTTAGCAAGTTAGTCCTTTGGAACATGAAGGATCATTCAATGCTTGGTTCAATCAGTTCAAGTTCAACACAAGGTTCATCGGTAAAGTTCATCACTTTGGTTCATTTCAACGATTCAACGGCCTTTGGTCCAATGCAGGAGTTCATCGCTTGGATCATTCAGCTTTGGTTCAAGTAGCTCAACGCGCTTCATTGAACCATTGAACCGGTTCAACGGATTGGTTCAATCATTTGGTTCAATGCTTTGGTTTAATAGATGATTCAACAAAAGGACCTGATGACTTTTGCTGAGGATGGTGACGTCCCAAAAGCCATCAAATGTAAGCAAGTGAACTAGCTGTTGGGTGACAGCTGCATGAACGTCAAATTTAACGCAATGAAATATCCATTTGTTTTGGAACTATTTGAGCATCAAGCATGGAAAAGGAGCCCAAACAATGTAGTGACCTACCCAGAGATAGCCCTAAGGGCCGAAGGAGCCAGAAGAGACAAGATAGGGAAAAGACAAAAGTGCCAAGTGTAGGAGTAGGTAGACAACCCAAGTAGCGAAGGAAGGCACCAACTCAAGAAGTTATTTTGGCAGATGATATAGTGCTTGTGAATTGACCATTGGGAGGCACTGACTTAAGAAGTTATTTTGGTAGATGATACAGTGCTTGTGAATTGACCATTAGGAGGCACAAACAGCTAGTAGTGCAACTGATTTTCTTCATTTCACATTAATGAGTAGACAAACTGTGTAATCACCTTGAAGAAGTAGCCCTAAAAAAAGAAAAAGGGCACAACTCATTGATGTTTTGAGTGGCTTGCTCTTCCCAATGAGAAGGATGCAAATGGGTCACTTGTAAAAAGGGTGCCAAAAGGCCTCCTTTCTTCTTCAATATATTGGAGACTTGTCATTTGAGAAATATCTTCCACATTTGTAAGGTGTAGCCCTAGAAAAATTTCACCTGAATCAATAAACACATTTTTTTACCTCTATCTTGGTTAGATATCTCTGTGTATGTCTTGAGTGTTAGTTTGTGTTTAGTCATTGTTTCTTGATGCTTTCACAGGTTCAACACCAACATACCTGGCATCTACAAGGTGCCATTCCTATAGTTAACAAGAAGACTTATATTTGGAAGTGCAAAAATAGAAGAAATTACTATATAGTGTGCATTTCATAGCACCTTTGGTGAATCTCTATTTTCTATATTTTCCATTAAAGCCTCCCTGCCAAGTTTCTTGCAGCCTGGTCCTTCTGCCAAGTTTGAAGTGTATGTATGTGTTTGTCCAATTTTAAGTGTGAGTGTGAGAAGGTCGATATATTTTGGTGCATCACCTCCTTAGAGTAGATTTGTTTTCCTGCAATCTTTCTCCCTTTTCATCCCCCCCATTATATATATATATTAGCACTTACTAGAACAAATCAGATGCATCAAAGGGAGCTAGCCCTTACCTAGAGACTCTCCCCTCCTGCTTTGCCAGTCCCACAGGTGAGAGGGGAGTGTGTATATATATATATATATATATATATATATATATATATATATATATATATATTAGCACTTACTAGAACAAATCAGATGCATCAAAGGGAGCTAGCCCTTACCTAGAAACTCTCCCCTCCTACTTCGCCAGTCCCACAGGTGAGAGGGGAGTTTCCATTGTTGCGTGTGGAAGGTAGGAGCTCAACCTCCTTGCCCCAGGTGCAATCCGCTGTGTCAATAGTTTTTGGCACGCATAGTGGGACCAACTAGGACAAGTTGTGTCGAAAGAGTTGAAGAATTTTTGGTGTGTTCTTCGACCAACCAGCCTTTGGAGGCTTTCACATCAAACACCAATGGTGACTCTGAGTTAAATCAACTAGTTAAGTAGTTTTAGTACTGTACCATTAAGAAACAATATTTTGGTATGTATACCCCCATCATTTAGAGCCATGGACCCCATTTTCCTTGGCCAACATGGCTATGATCCTTACCAACCTTATGTTGATCCTTATCAATTTCAATATGGCCAATCTCAACCCTAATATAAGATATATCAGCCTTATGCCCAGTCTTCTCAATATGTCATTTCTCCCACTCAACCCAGTCTCTTTGCCAACCAACCCATTTCCACCTTCAAGCAAGCACTGTTGGGATACAAAAAATATGTAATAGATCTTGACACTAGAAGGGGATGTGGCCAAGAAATTCCTGATCATATCATCCATCAAGTGAGGAATGCACTAGATTAGGTTAAGAAGGAATGGGATCCTCTTGAAAGAGCCAATTGGCATAGGCTTACAAATGAGATGCTAGATGTGAGTGGTTTGATTGCATATTTGGAGGAGAAGCTAAGTATTTATGAGAGGCAGCCTTACCAAGTCTACCAACCTACATACTCACTACCCTAAGTGTCATATCAGTCATATACAACCCTTGCTTATGAGCCAAGTCAAGCTTGTCAAAGTCCTTTCCCCAATCATGTTGAGGAGCATTTCAAAACAACAAATCTTATGTTTAAGGCTAATCTTGATAGATAGATTGAATTGGCAAACCTTTAGATGCAATAGTCCATCTTGGCAGTGAGGGAAGTGGAATCTAAATCTTCACTACCCTCTCACATTGTGGCCCCATCACCCCTAAAGGAGATGCCCAATCTGAATTGCTTGAGCTAGAATAGAGTGGTTGAGTCATGGAATAACAGTGAGGAGAAAGACATTGTCTAAGAGTGCGAGGTACAAAATGAGGTTAGTCATTTTCAAGTCCCTCCCACCCTTCCTCAAGAAGCTCCTTGCATTTCATGGAAATCTTCATGCACTCCCCACCTCTATGATGGCTCCCACGAGCTCCAAGAGGTACAAAATGAGGATGATGTAGCTAGGCAGATTGAGGAATTAGAAAGCAAGATGAGACTGCTTAAAGAAAGAGTGATGGAGCTTTCAGACCCTACAGGGGAGATGACACCAAAAAACACCCCTTCCACCAATCCACAAGTTGATGTCAATATTGATAAAGTGTTGGTGAAGTGGAGGGATGAAAACCAAGAAATTTTGGCCCAAGGTCTACCCCCTCCTGTTATGAAGAAAGCCCCTTCTTGTGTGCCAAATCCTTTCTATCACATGGCACTTGATCTTTCTGGCTCATCCGATGCATCTATCAATCCTACCCTCAATCCCATACACCTAGATTTTCAACACACCTCTCTTCAGACAACTCTTCCTGTACATGAGCAGACCCTCCCAACTCTTCCCTAACCTCCTCAAGTCTTTCAACATGATCTCCAAATTCCAAGCTGGAAGAAGGAACATCATGAACCAGCTCATGTCCTTGAAGATGATAAAGTTGCTACCTATTCATAGAAGCAAGATTCCAATCCTAAGTTCATGAGATAGAAGCAAACAATGGAATCTTGGACTAGAAAGGAAGAGGAGGAGGAAGGTTTTAGTCTAACTCTTGGAGAAGAAGAGGCTGCTCCTACTCCTGATGATGATTACAACTTCTGAGAAAGGATTTTCTAGGAAGATATGGATAGGCAAATTGTAGAGTTGGAGTTTAGAGCAGGTCTCCTTAGTGAAAGTGTGATGGATGTTTCAAACCAAATAGCAGATTCCATATTTTAATACACTCCATCCATACACCTCCAATAAAGCTATCAGGCCTTCCCTGATATAGATTATGCTTAGTTTATAACTGACCAGGGAGACTTCATGAGTACGGATGAGGAGGAGATCACCTTAGGTGACATAGAGGAGCATGGACAATCTCTTGTTGATGTTTTGAATGATTCATTTAAAGTCATTGAGGCAGGCTGCACTATTCTTCAAGTAGGCTATGAGTTAGATAAGAGCATAGAAGGCAACATTGGGGTTCAAACAAGCATGCAAAGAGGTTGTAGTTTTTTAGATTTACCCCTTCTGGAGGTTAGTGAATCTAAAGATACCTTCTTTGAATTCATCAAGGAAGATGGTCATACCATGAAACCCGAGCATGAGGTGGAAGAGAGCAAGCCAGTCAAGGGTGCATATCAAGGGGCTTATGGTGATGAGCCAGTAGGAATTGATTTCTTGATGAGATACACCAGCCTAAAGAACCAACAAGAGGCAAGCTTCCAAGAACAAATAGAGTACATATACGTTGGAAGCATGTTTGAATCTCCACTCGGATATCAGCCAACTCAGGTGATAGGCAAGAGGAGTAGGTCACCAACTCTCCTTTTCATTCAGCTACTTGCTTGGCACCATAAGTCTTCTTGCCAAGAAGGGGACTTAAGAAAATTTCCCTTTAACCTAGGAGGGAGGCAAACATTCCTGGTTAGCTATATATAGTGTTTTTTTTTTAGTTTCTTTTCTTGCTTTCCCTAAGTGCAGTTTACACAGGTAGTGTTTTTAGCCTTGTGTTTTTTCTTTGTGTGAGGGGTAAAAGCTCTGTGTTTGATTCTTGGATCTTTGGGGCTATTGCTGACCTTTCTTCATGGCTGCATCTGACTCCGTGCCTAATGGACTACAAGGCAACTATTCTTTAAGAATAACAGACATGCTTCCCTTGGGAGTCACCAATATATTAACCATTTTTTGCCCAATAGGCCAAAAATCAGTCACCCTCTACCCCTGCTATTCTAGGCCATTTTCATTTTTCAATTTTGCATGAATCTGGCAATTTCTACAGACTCTACAAAATTTCTACAGACTCTTCAAGTTTTGGATTTCTACGGACTCAGCAGGTTAGTCCTTTGGTGCATGAAGGATCATTCAATGCTTGGTTCAATCAGTTCAAGTTCAACACAAGGTTCATCACTTTGGTTTAGTTTAGTAGTTCAACGGCCTTTGGTCCAATGTAGGAGTTCATCACTCGGATTATTCAGCTTTGGTTCAAGTGGCTCGGTGCGCTTCATTGAACCATTGAATTAGTTTAATGGATTGGTTCAATCATTTGGTTCAACACTTTGGTTTAATGGATGATTCAACAAAAGGACCTGATGACTTTTGCCAAGGATGATGACATCTTGAAAGCCATCAAATGTAAGCAAGTGAACTAGCTATTGGGTGATGGCTGCATGAATGCCAAATTTAATGCAGTGAAATATTCATTTGTTTTGGAATTATTTGAGCGTCAAGCATGGATAAGGATCCCAAGAAATGTAGAGACCCACCCATAGATATCCTCGAGGGCCAAAGGAGCTAGAAGAGACAAGATAGGGAAAAGACAAAAGTGTCAAGTGCAGGAGCAGGCAGACAACCCAAGTAGCGAAGGAAGGTGCTGAATCAAGAAGTTATTTTGGTAGATGATATAATGCCTATGATTTGACCATTGGGAGGCATTGAATCAAAAAGTTATTTTGGTAGATGATATAGTGCCTATGAATTGACCATTAGGAGGCACAAATAGCTAGCAATGTAACTAGTTTTCTTCATTTTGCATTAATGAGTAGACAAATCATGTAATCACCTTGAAGAAGCAGCCCTATAAATAGACAAAGGGCACATCTCATTGATGTTTTGAGTGGCTTGCTCTTCCTAATGAGAAGGATGCAAATGGGTCACTTGTAAAAAGGGCACCAAAAGGTCTCCTTTCTTCTTCTATATATTGGAGACTTGTCATTTGAGAATTATCTTCCACATTTGTAAGGTGTAGCCCTGGCAAAATTTCACCTAAATCAATAAATGAATTTTTTACCTCTATCTTGGTTAGATATCTCTATGTATGCCTTGAGTGTTAGTTTGTGTTTAGTCATTATTTCTTGATGCTTCCACAGGTTCAACACCAACATACCTGGCATCTATAAGGTGCCATTCCTGTAGTTGACAAGGAGAGCGGTATTTGGAAGTGAAAAAATAGAAGAAATTACTATACCATGTTTATTTCATAGCACCTTTGGTGAATCTCTATTTTTTATATTTTCCATTAAAGCCTCCCTGCCAAGTTTGAAGTGTATGTATGTGTTTGTCCAATTTTAAGTGTGAGTGTGAGAAGGTTGATTTATTTTGGTGCATCACCTCCTTAGATTAGATTTGTTTTCCTGCAATTTTTCTCCCTTTTCATCCCCCCCATTATGTGTGTGTGTGTGTGTGTGTGTGTGTGTGTGTGTTAACACTTACTAGAAAAAATCAGATGCATCAAAGGGAGCTAGCCCTTACCTAGAGACTCTCCCCTCCTACTTCACCAGTCCCACAGGCAAGAGGGGAATTTCCATTGTTGCGTGTGGAAGGCAGGAGCTCAACCTCCTTGCCGTAGGTGCAATCCACTGCATCAATAGTAACTTAAAATAGATATTACTAAATCATAAAATATGCCATTTATTCAATAACAAGTGTGTTCTAGACCATATTTATACCACCATGCACCATGTTTCATGAGCAACTCAAACTTATCATCACATAGGGAAGGAGTTTGAGGAGTTAGTGAGAATTCTCAATCTATAAACTCATCATTAAATATAAACACATAAAATGTCCTTGTAGAAAATTACACATAAGGACTTTAGATTTATTATGTAGCATCAAGAACATAGAATAACAAGTGTTCCTAAATAAATGAAAAGAATTCATAAATGAATTATAATAGAAAGGCACATTCTAACTACTACATTCATCATATGTGGAAAATCACACTATTAGTTCTTTAACACTAGCATACATTCACAAAAGAAGAATTGGTGGACATCTATTCAAATAGAAACACTATTGATAAAAGAAATAAAATGTGCATTAATTTAACTAGAGTTTATGTTACATCCAAAAAAATATGACCTATCTAGAAGAATGTAAACTCTTATATAACCAAGGATGGGATTTGCCTCTTAGTGTCATGAGGTTCCCATCCTTGGTCATGATGGCCCCAAGAGTTAGTTATAATAGAATTCAATAAATTATTCATGTCATATTTCTAAAAGGATCTTACCCAACCCACTAAGATAAAGGGATAAAGGGTTGGGGGGACCACTTCCCAATTACCTAAGGCATGCCTCCTTAGTTACCAAGATAGCTACCACAAAATCAAATCACTGATCCAACTTAGAAAGATTCATATGTGGATCCCAAAATATTATCTCAGCATGGGATAGTAATCATTCATAACCTTGGAGTAGGGAACCCATGGAAACTTTTACCTTTGAAACCTGACTGATGCTATCCATATATTGGGTTGCCAACTCTATAATAAATTTGGCCCTAGCCTAATTGGATTTCTCCACCCTTTTTCACATGACTTGGTAGAATTGATCCAAGTGGACCTTGAATTTTGGATTGTTCATTAAGGTGTTACCTAGGTGAAATAAGATAGTGATGTTGACCTCTTTGAAATAGGTTAGCATTTACTCTTTCCCTTCTCCAAAGTCTCTATTATTTTATATACTATAGCCAACCATTCCTCAATTTAAGTTATTATGTTCTTAGCATAAGTTTAGTAGAGGTTTAAGTGTAATAGAGGCATGAAATTAATCTATGGAAATATGAATTTGTGAATAACCATAATGAGCTTTCTCCACTTACTATCCACATAGGTCACTCTTTCTAAATAAGCCTAAATGTGATGGAGGTGTTCTCTACTTGAGGATAGGGCCTAGGTCACCCTTCCAAGGGATACAAATAAGTGTTCCAAGGCCTCTACAACTCTACCATTTAGGCTTAATAATAAAGTGTTCCTCACCTACAATCTAAGCATGCAAACTTACTCTTACATATCTTCTATGATTTTCTCAGTGAGGTCATTAGTATCTTATAGCATTGACACTAAGTCTTTGATTAATTTATCTTATCAACTAGGTGTCCTCATTTTGGTGAGTGAGAAGAGATATTACTTAGTCCTCTAGACTATAAGGTTCCCTTCCAGAGTGAAGTTCTATGTTATCACCCTCTTTATGCTCTTTGATGCTTTGTCAAACTACCATTAGACATCTGGGTCCCCATGATAGACCATCTCTAGTCTCTATGTACTCAATGATTTGATGGGATTGACCCTACTTGTTCTCATAGATTTCCCCCAAGTATTAGAATGTAGAATGAGAGGGATAGAACTAAATGAAGTGGAAGGTGGAGGTATAATGGAAAGAGGGATAGATGAAGTAGAAGGAAAGATGTATGAACTTAGTGAAGGAAGAGGGGGCATGGGAATGAAAGGAGGGAGGATGAGTGGGGACACCCATGGGAATAACTTGGAATGACATTGGTCCTAGTTCATATTAACTTGAGGCCCAATGGTACCTTGGAGCATGGTGTTTAATAAGAGTGAGGATATTAGCTAGTTAAATATAAATCATTGGGACCTTGGGATAATGGAAAGAGGGAACTAGGGAGCCATGGGAGGGGAAAGATAAATATAGGTCTAAGATGGAGCAATCAAAATTTGAACATGGGCATATGAGGGAGTTACCTTTGTATTCTTATTAGGCCTCTTGCCTAGATCAACTAGAGTTGTGACTGTAGTTGGAATAATTGAGGTGGTAACTAGAACCTAGGGAGCCTAAGGAATTAGAGAAGTGGATATAGGGGCATCTAATTTTGGGGTCACCTCAATTATGTACACAAGTGCACTTGCCACTAAATTGGCCATTGGAACTATTGATATGGCATCTAAGGTATACACTGGCATCCTAACACTAGGAGTAATTGGGATATGAGTGCCCTTAGGGACTATAGAAGTGACTTTCATTGAAATTGATACCAAATTGGATGAGTACCATACAACTAAGGCACCTAGATACTAGAGGGTGGTTTTTGGGACTCTAGTGGGTGGAATGGATTGAGAGAGGGGGGATATGGGAAGAGAGAAGGCTAAAATTGGTCAAATATAAGGGAACTTAAGTGAATTGGGGTGAATATGAAATAAGTATAAGGGGAGGCCCATTAGGGTAGGCTAATAGGAATAGGGAATCCCAAAGGTGGTCCCATGGGCTACTGAGGGATGGTGATAGCAGAGGCATGGATTGATGAGTCCAAAATATGACTCATTTTTACCATCAGTTTCCTTTATCTTTCTTCAATTACCTCTCTTATAGATTTAACATTACAAGGATCTTAGGGTTATATTTAATATTAATGTAGTAAATAGATGCTCTATCTTTATTATTGAAATTAAAGTCTAAGTTATTGATTCTGCCACTTTATTCTAACTCTTTTTATGTTTAATTTCCCAATTTTGTGTACATATAAGCAATACATCATTATATAGAGAATAAAGACATTTTGGATGATCTTCCACTTTTCCTGAGGCAACCCACACAAAGGATTTGATATATATAGAAAGATATAGACTCATCTATCAAGCTATAGACTCACCCAGTCTATTCTAGACCCAACTACAGACTCGACTAGTAGCTACGAACTCATCCAGTAGCTACAGACTTACTCAAATGGAACTACAAAATCGTTTCCAATGAAACATTCCATCATATCTACCAGCATGATGACCTTGCTACATACTTCATCAATGCTAAATATCCATGAAGCATGCTATTATGGACTCTACTAAATTTACATAGATAGAGATACAGACTCTGTGAGAGTTGCTACAGACTCTTCTAGTCTAGATTTTGAACCTACACCATTAAATATATATACTTTCCTCTTTTGTCAAAATGCTTGAAGAACATTTTGGTCAATTTATATTTATAATATTACTATAAATAGAAATATATAAATATATTTCCTATATTTTAGTTATTATATATATGTCAATAGTCTTTTATAGAGAATCAATCCAATAGATCTAAGATGGTATTCTTAGTAGATATTGTGGTTCACACCTTTCTTCAGCAATGTGTGGTTCTTTATATTGTAACCATCAATTTTTTATCTTAAGATCCACTAGAATTAATAAGATTTCTCTTATTAAAAAATGATTAATTACTAAGATCTAGGGATCTAAAATTTTAGCATTGTATATAGGTAGATCTTTGTGTCTTAAAATGTAATTATTGAGTTGTTGAATTATTCAATTGATAATTTTATATAGTAATAAAATTTTCAACATTCTAGTCCACATTCATGTATTTTAATTTGATCAATTAATAAATATGTCTACAATTTACAAGCACTAAGTTTCTTTACATTCATATTCCCAAGGTGAGCAAGGGCCCACTCTCCTTAGAAACGAGGAATGTGTCTATATGATATTTTATGTTTTTAGTATGTTTATAGTTTTAGTAATTATAAGTGTGTTTAGGATTAAAACCTTTAAGATATTACCTTTAGTTTTCATATTAAATTCAATTTTATAAGTAGTGTGTTTACCTTTCAGCAGTGGCTTTTGTTTCAGCAATGTGCTTACCTTTTAGCAATATGTTTTATTTCATCAAGTTAGATTACTTTCATTTCCAGCATAGAGTGTTTCAATTTTGTGTGTGATTCCTTATTTCATAATAAAAAAATTTCCATGTTAGATTAGATTAGGATAATACACTCAAAAGATCAACACCCCCCAAACCATTCTTGTAAGCCTAAAAACATAACCCTTACTATAAATAGCTTTGGATCCCACCCCTAGATTGAATGAAATCAACACAAATGTTGGCTAAATAAAGGGATAGATGAAACCCATCATTTTTGGTGCCATTTCCAATGATAATTAGGTGTTAGTAAGGTAACCCCTATTGGTCTAAAATAAAATAATAAAAACATTTGAAAAAACCAAAAACAAACAAAAAAACAAAATCTTAGATTTATGAATTAACCTAAAGACATTAAAGGACCATTTATCTATCAAGATCTTGAGTTAGGGCCAAAGGAGGAAAGAATAAAATCTTTAACTGAGAGATTTGAAAGTGTGAGAAAAATACTTGAATCGTGATTAGAGAATCCTTTTGATTTTTTATCTATAATTAGGGTCATTATCACAAATAGACCCTATAGAAATAATCACATTTGGGAGATATTCTCCTATAGGAAGAATTGACCTTGAGGACCCTATGTCTATAATAGTAGGTCCTAAACCACAATCTCTACAAGACTAAGAAGAAGCAGTAAATTGTATCTCTAACTAAGGTTGGGAAGAATAAGAAGAAAAAAACATCACTGATAATCAGGGAAATATGGAAAATCTTGAAGGGAATAGGATGCTTCAATAGGTTAGAACATTTTCCTTTCCTATAGTCATAGATATAGAAGATCAAAACTCTATGAAGAACATTTCACTTTCAAATGTATCCATTTTTAGGGGAAAATCCTCATAATATCTAGATCAATTCTTGTTTGAGTTCAAGGTGTTATGTCAGACCTATGATTATATAATTGATAATCAAAAACTCAAACTGTTCCCTTCTACACTTAAGGAGGTAGCCATGAGGTGGGTCATGGGCCTTTTAAGTGACTATATTAGTACATGGGGAGACATGTAAATTGCATTTCTTGATAAATATCAAGACTAATATAAAGTAAGGGACAATAAAGAGAACTTATATAAGATTAAATAGAATGGGGACGAAACTTTAGAGGATTATCTGGATAGGTTCACATTTACTCACAAATGCAATGGTTATTCATTTATATAAGAAGTAGTTAAGATGGTTTTCTTTAAAGGACAAAATGATGAATCTAGAAATGCTCTAAACTTGATGGGCAGATGATACATTGTAATGTTAATAGTTCACCTAATTTTAGACTTGTAAACTAACTACTTTAGGACACAATCAAGCATCAAAAAAGGAAAAATAGGTAAGTCTAATGAAGTTAGTCAATTGATGGAGGAGTTTGCTAATTTTAAAACTAATGTTTTGGTCCATTTGAACACTGAATTATATGGCCTTCAAGTCAAAACCAATTATACCACATAGCCCTTAACTATTTATTGCCCAAAATGTAGGTTAAAACATGTTCTCAGAGAATTTCCTCTAGATAGAATAGAGACATGTGGGATATGTGATGGTAAAGACCATGACATAATCCATTATACTCATCTCCCTATTTTAAAAAGTTAATTGAAATATAATACACAACCCACAAAAAACTTGAATTACATTTGAAGACAAAATCCATTTCCATAAAACCAGACCCAAGGTTAGTTTGGTCCAAGAAATCCAATTAATCCTTGGATGACACCTTAGACTACTCAGGTACCTCGACCTACATGGGGATAAGCACATACACCATGGACCAATCAATAATGGATGATTCCTCAACCTTAGATGATGCTTAGATAACTATGGATGCCCCAACCATAGTCATAACCATGGATAAATACATAATGGAATTCCAATCCAAAATTTAACCCACAAAGAAGGTTTACACCATAACAATATTTGATGGCACCCCCTATTGTTCAACCTATAGAATAGGTTAATCATTCACAATTTCTTGGTAAGCTTGTGGTTAACCCAAATAATAAACCATCAATCCCTATTTATGTAAATGAATAAAGAGAAACTATGAGTGTAGTAGCTATTGAGTTTTCAAACATTCAAAGTAGATCAGGAAGAATGATTCAAGAACCTCCTATCACCATCTCTGAAATACCCAATGCAAAACTACAAATAGATCCACCTCAACCCATAATAAAAAAAGAAGAATTAGGTAAAAAGACAAAGAATATAGAGGAACATGTTACTACTCTACTTATTCCTTTTCTTGACAAACTGAAAGAAGTTGATAATAATTAAGTTTGATTTGATTCAAGAATTGAGAAAACTAAACATTAAGATACCCTTGTTACAAGGTATCAAAGATATTCCAAAATTGAATAAATTCATTAAAAAGAAGTGTGTCAAGATACCTGGGAAAAAGGAACAATATCCAAATACCATATAATACATGGTAAACTAGATTATCTTTTAGTAGGAAAATTATTTCTATCTAATTACATAGACCTAAGTAGTCTAGTCATAACAATAACAATAGGTAGAAAAGAGGCAACCAATGTTTTGGTAGATTTAGGTATAGTAATTAATGTAATGATAATTGATACTTTCTATACACTCTCCCTTATGTAGATGCAACCTACCTTCATCATTCTCTAAATGGTTGACTAGTCAGTTGCTTAACCAAAAGGCACTATAGAAGATGTTGCTATAACAATTGAGTCATTGGAGTATCCATTAGATTTTATGTTGTGACAACCCAAAACTAATAAAGTGGAGTACCCCATCATTTTAGGAAGACCCTAGTTGGCTACTTTAACAACATTAATAGATTTCAGGTCAGGGGATATGACCATTTCAAATGGTCTAAAAGCAAAATGAATATATTCATACCCCGTGTAAAACCCTCAATGGACTACACTAAAAACTTATGGGTGGATGACCCAAAAATAAAAAGAAATGATATTTCATCTCTAAACATGATAAAAATAAAAATACACATGGAATAATAAAATAATGATTTAGTACAATATTTGGAAGGATCCACTAGCCTTATGAGCCTAACTACAAACTATGGCAGTCTACTAGCTACAAATTCTTCTAGTCCATCAGCTACAAACTTAAATAGACTAGTTACTAAAAACTCATTATTTGGGTATAAATCTCATCTTGCCTATTCAACATATGACCATATATCATTTCAATAAAGTATTTGGGATTGGGTAGAATAAAAACCAACTAATTTTCTAACCACATTTCATTATTCATTAGCTAGAACCATTCCTTTAGGAGATGGATTTGTAAAAAAAGTAACTATATTTCATATGTTGTCACCCAATCCATGTCCTCTTAATTCCATAATGAGTGAATTCAAACAAGTAGAGTCTATCCATCCTAACACCAAACAAGTTATAGTGTTACCAGGAAAAACATTAAACATAAATAGTTGGTTAACCCATGACCAAGAAGTAAAGGTTTTTATTGTCCTATAAAAACATACCA
Source organism: Torreya grandis (assembly GCA_037957365.1). Classification (NCBI taxonomy): domain Eukaryota; kingdom Viridiplantae; phylum Streptophyta; class Pinopsida; order Cupressales; family Taxaceae; genus Torreya; species Torreya grandis. The sequence goes on along the minus strand of JARHVA010002891.1, from coordinate 151,832 downwards.
AATTTTTTGATTGGAACTACACAAACATGAGAGGAATTCATCATAGTGTATGTACCCACCATATTTACACAAATTAGGTTGAACTAGTTAAACATCCATAGATATGATGTAGACATTATAAAATTTATCTAACAATTTTAGATGTCACAACACACCTTTTCAACCCCCTTGGCCCCCTTAGGTTAGAATATTTCTTAACCCCCTTAAAAACCCATTTACCTCCTACCCACATTTAGCTAAATTAATTAATTACTTAAGATAATAAAATTCTATTTACACCTCACCCTAACCAATACCATGGCTAATTTAGTGACACCTTGCCTTAAGTCCATTTCCTACCCTAGCATTTAAACTCCTAACCTCCTTGACTATTTCTACCCACATGAACACACTTCCTTAAATGAACCCAGACCATTTATAATGGTCTTAACTACCAAAATAAGTGCAAAACACTATTTTTGGCAAGTTGGACCTATTATACCTTGATTATTATTCATCCCTCTACTAATGTCAGTTGACTAGGACTGACATTGATTACTTAAAGACTATTCATGACCTTTGCTCAAGAGGTTGAATCAATTAGAGAAAGAACTAAACTCTTGTGTGAACCAGAGTTAAAATAGAACTATCTAGTGAACTAGAGAACTAATCTAAAGACTAAGGAGTGATTTATCACCTCAAGACTAAGGATTTGAGTGCCATTACTCTACTCATTTTATTCTAGACTTCCAATTAGCTCTCATTCAAATTCAAGTCATCTTTAGGCCAAAAAATCCATAGAAGCTAAGTATTTTTATATTTTTTTTAAAGTTTAGTATATTATTCTAGTTGTTCATTGCTTTCACCCCTTCCAATCTCTCCCCACACTCTCTTTTATATTAGAGTTCTGTAACTCCAACACCCATTTTTGACCAAATTCCTACTAACCATTCCCAACCTTTTGAGTATTAAACCTTCATGTTTGATATCCTTGAGTCTTCATCTTTATTTTTCAACAATCATACAACCTCAAAAAAACCCATAAACCCCTTACAACTAACCCCAACACCCACTTTTTCCCAAGAGCCAAAACTATGAAAATTCACAGTGATCGACATCGATCATCCTTAACCAACATTTGTTAACCAATGAATAACATTAATCTCTATGTAATTTTATTTTACTAAAACAACAAGTTAAAAACACCTATTAATCTCAACCAAAAACCCTATTTCTCAACCCCTATCACAACACAGAGCTAGAAATAACAATCTGAACCACACTTTAGCATTTTAACATTTATTTCAAATAAGTTAATGTCATTTTGTTAAAGCAATTATTTTCTTGAAAAGCATTTTATTACATTGTGTTAAAATAATTTTCATTCCTTTATGAAATCACTTCTTATCAACATTCTTCAAAAATTAATTTGTTAAAATGAATGGATTGACAACTTTCCAAGAGAGTCTTGTATTTATTAGGTCTAGTATTTCATAGGTAATCCAACCTTCAATCTTAATAATCAATCCCATTTCTAATCTTATTCTTATTTTAGGTCATTCTTCCCTAGACAAAGAGGAGTAATTCACATCATCTAGATTATGAAGTGCACACCCACATCAAGGTTCATCTACACCTTCTGCCTTTCTTTAGTTTATCTTTTTTTCAAAAATAAAATAAAATGATCTAAAAAAATATAGTTAAACATTATGGCATTCTTGGTGGGACCTTAGAGTTTTATTGGGTTCATAGTTGTTTTTAGGACATTCTAGTTGCATTAGTGAAAGAATCAGTCATTTCACTTCTTTATCTTTGAAACAAAAAATGTTATTTTCCTTCATTTCTAAATTAAAAATCATAACTTTCAATTTATTCATTTCAAAATAAAAAATAATTAATTTTTTTTTTTACTTTCTTGAATTAAAAAAGGTAGAATCATTTATTTTCCTCTATTTCTAAAAAGTGAAAGGCAATTTACTTTTTTCATTTCTTTCTAAAGTGAAAAGGCATTCATCTTAGGATAGGACTTTCATTCTCATATTACATTTAGGTGCATTCTAGTTATTTTGTATTCATTCAAAGAAATTAAAATTTCCTTTTGGGTTTAAAATCAACCTTAATCCATTGACTACTTGCATGATTAAGTCACGTAGATTAATTAATCAATGAATCAATCATGTAGCAAACACTTATTTTCACACACATACCAAACCACTTAAAACATAAATTCATCAAAAATTGACATAAGGGAACCAATTGGGATTTTATAAAGTAATGACAACCTTCATCCCAAATATCCTATTTAGATTTCACCACCAAGGGGAGAACTAACTTAGTATGTTGAGTGAGTATAAATGTTAGATATTGAGTATATAATGGCAAAACACCTAATATCATTATAATATGATGTGTGAAGTGAGGGGGTACGCCCTAGTACCAAGACATGTATTGATTCTAAAATAGAGATATTTTGATCCTAAACAAACCTGAAACCATCCATAAACTACTTCTTCTAGTACCCATGTCAAAATCTAAGTGGAATCTCACAAATTCTAAACTTAAGGCATAAGCCCAAAGCAAGATAAAAGAGAATTCTTAGGATCTAACATACTTTTAGTGTGTGTGATCTTGTTGAATTTTTATTCTTTTCTCTCTTTTTTAGTTAGTGAGTTCACTTCCATCAAATTTTAAGCTTATATAATTTTATCTCATGGTCTTGACATGGTAGCAAGCTAGAGACCAAGCTAACCAAAACCAACCTCACCACCAACCTTCTTCCTCTTCTTAATCCATGAAGCACACTCTAGATGTAGAGATCTCTCCTAACCATTTGAGGATTTCTGATATGCCCTACTCTTTTACCTGAGGGGACATGGACTTCACAAACCTATTGACAACAACCTAATTGCCCTCCAACATTACCTTTCCATAATTTCCAACCATGCCCCTACTTCGGTTCCTTATATTAAACCCCCTTATGGCATACCTACTTACCTTATGGGTGAGACTTCGGTTGACACCATCTCCAATACCTAATCTATGATAACCCAAGCTTCCTCTTATTTTCCTTAAGATGGTTTATCCTCCATTTGTAAACCAATGAAACCCATCCACATCTTCAAACCAAAATACAAAAACCCAAAATTGATTTGTTCAAAAGCAATACACTTCGCTAGGGGAGTCTTATGCTTCAGTTTTGGATAATTTTTTGAAAGCATCCATAGTCCAACTTCCATCAATTAAACCTCCTCAACAATTTGATTCATCTCGTCCTCTACCAAGTTGGTATAAGGAGAATGAGATCCATAACTACCATCATGTCATTGGAAATAATGTTGATAGATGCAAACATTTTAAAAACATAGTTCAAGACTTGATTGATAAAGGTAAACTTGTAATGGATAACCCAAATGCACCTCCAAATCAAGCTCTTGACATATTTCATCAACCATTTATAAACCACACACCTTATTCAAATAATGAGCATATAAATGCGTAAATATCCCATAAATATGAAGTTCATACTGTAAACATTATCCTTAATAAACTTATAATTGACAAACCCATGACCCAAATTATGCCTATTACACTTCTTGATTTGTTAGAACCAACCCAAACCACCACTCCTACTCCACTTACTTCCATATTAGAATCACCCATCTTTATTTTGGAAAGCTTAACCAAGGAAGATACCACCACACCTACTCCACCTCCTTCTATAGTGGAATTACCCATCTCTCCTTTGGAAAGCTCAACTAAGGAAGAAATCACCTCACCTACTCCACTTCTATAGTGGAATCACCCATGATTACCTTACAACTCTTGACAAAAGAGGAGGAAACCATGACCCTACCACTTCTTAAACCACTTAGTTTCCCCTTGAAAACCTCCACTAAGGAGGCCAAGTCCACCTATAAACCATTTTCAAGGTTGGTTTAAAATCTTGAATTCCTATCACAACAAAAACTTTATTGAGTTACATTTTGGCACCATCTTGGACTTCCATACCCTATAAATAATGAGCCAACAAGCCCATCAAACACCCAAACTTTAACCTCAACAAATTTAACCAACCTCACCTCAACCAAACCAATAAACTCATTCACATCTCAAACTTCAAACAAATCAACAAACTCAACTCCTTTAAAGACAAATAAAACAAACCCAACTACCTCACTCAAACCTATCAAGAACTTGGGTGTCCTTCCAGCCCAAAACCTTACACATCCATCCTTAAAATGGAGTTGACACCTCAAATACCACCTAAATATAAAAAACCCTAACTAAGGAGGAAGATAAAACCATTTAAGTCTCAAAATCCTAAACCCATTTCACCTCCTATCTCAACTTCACCCTATATCCTAGGGCCACACCTCTTATCTATTTTAAGACCTCACCTTTCCACTTTATTGAAGAATCCAATTCCTCCAACAAAAATACCACAAAATCAACTTCCTCTTCTTACCATGACTCCACCTATCCACACCAAACCTTCAATCCCAAAACCATCAACCAAAATAATTTCACAAACATCAACTAAAACTTCACTCATAAAACGTAACCCTAAAAAGGTACCAACCCTAACAACTAAAAAAAGACTTCCACCCTCTTAACACCATTTTTAGAATCCTATTCTACTATCTTACAAAGGTTGTTACAAACTTCATACATAACCCTACCTCTCATTAAACCATTCAACCATCTTATCCCAAAATTAGCATGGTTTAATGATAACTTAATGTGTGTATACCATAGGACACATGGACATGACACTGAGAACTAAAAATATCTTCAAGACATAATCCAAAAATTATGTGATGCAAATGATATTTTGACAGAGGAGCCTCCTCTTAGCTTTCCTCCAAGCCAAAAAACAAAAACTACCACCTCATATAAACCTACCTCAAAACTCTCATCAAAGAGTAAGGATGAACCAAAACAATCTACCAGCCCACATACATTCCAAATTGACACCATCCATGTAGTCACTCGATTACAAAGTTAAAAGGATAAGGGAAAATCTAAAGTATCCATCTATTAGACATGTCATTTTATGGAATCACCCCAATCACCTTCACCAAAACCCAAGATTTATATCTTTGGTATACCTCAATCCAACCCATATATATTGATACATAGGTTAGTTCTCAAATAAACTCACCAAACCCTAGTGAAGATGACCTTGTATGAATTAATTTAAACCTTTCCTCAACACCATAAAATAATGATGGAGGATTTATAATCGATTGAGGTTTAACCCTAAGATCCTTGACCTATATCATCCCTTATTGGAGCCCTCCAAGTATCAGTGCTTATCACATTATAGGATTATGAGATACCTCCTATCCACCTAGATGATCTAGATCCTCCCCTCTTTATCAAAACCCATACCAATCAAACCTAGATCAAAAGGGTTATGATTAATGGGGGAGATATCATCAATATCATCTCATCTCATGCCTATGATCAACTCAAAATTCCTCAGAACATCATGTCTAAAACCAGTGTCATGCTATGAGCTTTCAAAAACATGATGGAAACCAATTTAGGAATAGTTATCCTTCACATACATTTAGGCCATTTAAATATTCCTAAAATATTCTACATTATATAGGGAGAATTTCAGTACAACATATTACTTGGACACCCTTGGATCCCAACCATGGGTTATGTACCATCAACCTTGCATAGATGCTTGAAATTTGAACATGAGGGTTAAGTTCAAATTATTCCCACTGATTCTAGTCCATTTAAGTCATGCAACATGACTTACTACCCAAATGATGTCCTCATTACATTAAAGGACACATCCCCTTCAACTTCCATCAATAAATCTTATACAATCTCAACCATGCCCTCTTCCTAAATCCTTATAAAAGACCTCTTAGAATCCACATTCCAATGCCTTTCACTTGGATAATACTACCGATACCCTTCTTACTCCTCAATAGTACATAAATCTTGATCAAAATCTTCACTATGATTCTAACATTGGAACCATCATCCCTTTTGCTCCTCTCATCTACCAAAATAACCTTATTTATGGGTGACTCAATCAACCACCTTCAAATTTTAACACCTCACCTTTTGTCAAACCATTCACATCCAATTTTTCCTTCTTAGATAAACTATATTTTCCCAAACACACCATCAATGTGCTTAGAAAGGATTTAGTTTAGGTTGTTATGAACATGGATCACATGAGATTATCCCATGTAAAACTTAAAAGCCTCATGAATTACATGGCCCTATATTTTTCCAACCAGAGGAACCAATTAACACACCTATCTCAATCATAGAGGAAAAAACCCCATCCTCACCAACCTCTTCTTATTTGGAGTCTAGTGACCCTGATTCCATCCCTACTAATTTTTTTTTATCAACATGATTATTTTTGGACCCATGACCTATTAAATTCATGGGGAAACCAAAACCATTCCTCTAACTCATCTTAAGATGGTGGAAGATGACTCTACTACCATTAATACTATCCAGTGTTAGGATGTTGGTTCCCTTCTCACCTATCTTAGTGTTGAAGATTCCAACCTTCATAACTCCCTTCTTCCTAAGACATCGACCATGTTGAATGAATCTACCATTGATATCAACTTGGGAACTCAAGATAATCCTCGCATAATCAGAATTATCCAATCTTTAGATTCCTTAGAACATTAGGACTTTTCCTCTTTTATACATGACTTTAACATAAGATTTTCTTGGTCTTACAATGATATGAATAGAATTGACCCTTACATTGTCATCCAAAATATCATCACCAAAATTGATGCCAAGCCTATTAGGCAAAATCTTTGAAGGATGTACCCTTGCATTACCCTTCTTGTTAAAGAGGAATTACAACATCTCTTATCTATCAACTTCATCCAACCCCATTGACTATCCATAATGGGTATCAAATGTCATTCCTATCACTAAATCAATATGGGGATTTCATATTTGTATAGATTTTTGTGACCTCAACCTTGCTTATCTAAAAGACAAATTTCCTTTAGCAAGAATTGACCAACTTGTTGATCTAACTATTAGCCATGAGATGTGATCTCTAATGGATGGATTCTCAAGCTATAACCAAATCTTAATCACCCTAGAAGATCAACACAAAACCACATTCATCACCCCATGGGGAACCTTTTGATATAGGGTCATGCCTTTCAACTTGAAGAATGCTGGTGTAACCTATCATCGTATCATAACCTACATCTTTCATGACCTCATCCATAAAACCATGGAATACTATGTAGATTACCTCCTTGGTAAGTCTAAATTTCATAAATACCATTTTAAAATCCTTAAATTCATCTTCAACTTCTTTATCTAATTCCATGTTCACCTCAACCCAAAGAAATGTGCTTTTAAGCTCTTGTCAGGAAAAATCTCTGGATTTATTATTTCCCTTCATGGAATAAAAGCCAATCCCACCAAAGTCAAAGCAAACCTAGACATGCCTCCTTCAACTAACCTTCATCAAATTAGTAGTTTACAAGGTAAGATTCACTCCATTTTCTAATTCATCTCTTAATTATCTAATAAATGCCAATCCTTTTCACCACCTTCTTAAGAAGGACATCTCATTTAATTGGAATGAAGACTATCAAAATGCCCTTGAATCACTTAAAAGATACCTTCTCTCTCGATCTTTCTTTGTCCCTCTAAAAGAGTACCAACCTTTCTACCTCTACATCTCTACCAAAAACCATTCCTTAGGTGCCATACTCACACATTATAATGATAAACATAAGGAACAATTAGTATACTATATAATTCAAACACTTTTAGAGTATGAAACATTATACTCATATCGAGAAGTTATGCCTCGCCTTTATCTTCATGGCTTCTAAACTTCATCACTTCATCCTCAATTATATGTATTCTAAACCATATCAAAATCAATGTATGGCTAGATAGATCATGCTTTTAGCTGAGTTCAATCTTGAGTTATTTTAATAAAAGTTAGTCAAAGGGTAAATCATCATTGATTAATTGGCTAAATCCCTTTTAACTGAAAACCAACCTTCTAACCTAGAGTTTCTTGATGATTCCATCCTAACTCTCTCTCAACAGGATATTGCTTACCAAATGACCATGTTCTTTGATGTATAAAAATGTCAATGTGGTGGGGGTGCCAAAATCATCCTTATACCCCTTGAAGGTGAGCCCTTTCCCTTGTCCATTAAACTTGATTTTGATTGTACCAACAATGTGGTTGAATATGAAGCCCTAGTTTTAGGTCTCCAAACATCTTTGTTTTTTGGAGTAAAATCGATCAACATTTTTGGTGATTCCAAACTTTTAGTCAACTAGATCAATGATTCCTACTAGTGTAAAAATAATGTTCTCCAAAAATATAAATAACTAGTATATATACTATTGACATCATTTGATCACTACCTTATCCAATCCACTTTTTATTTGACAAACAAGTTCACCGACACCATGGTTTCTCTTTCTTCTCAAATCCCATCTGCACCTTCAGACTCTAAAATATTTTTCACCATTCATATACTTAACCAACATTGTTACACCAAAATGGACCTCCATTCCATCTGTAATGTGGAGGAAATCTAACTAGCTATTTGGTATAAGTAACTTTTCAAATACCTTACCTTAGCCATCATCCCTTTTGACCTATCTAGGAATGATAGACAAGATTTCATATAGAGTACTACTCTCTATACCATACTAGGGGTAATCCTCTACAAATGAGGCTTTGATGGTTTCCATTTTAGATGCCTCCATAGCCAAGAAATTTGTCTCACAATCAAAGAAACTCATGATGGGATTTGTGGAGGACACTTTAGTGGGTTAGATATCATTAATCACATCCTTCACCTTGGTTACTATTAACCTACCCTCAACCAAGACTATTATAATTATGTTAAATGGTGTGTCAAGTGCTGACAACACATTGACTTGCATCACATTCCCATTCATTCCCTTCAAGTTTTTAAGGAATTATGACCCTTATCTCAATGGGTAATGCATCTCATTAATGATATCAACCCTCACTATTCATAGATACATCATTATATCATCACCATGATAGAATACTTCATCAAATGGGTGGAGGCTATTCCTATCATCTCAACCAAAGATGATAAAATTATCAACTTTATCCATCATCATATCATATGTTGCTTCGATGTTCCTCATAAAATAATCATTGATAATGGAAAATAATTCATGAATAAGAAAGTGAGTAAGATTTATGACACCTTAATAATTAAGTTAAGCTTATTGTCTCCATATAACACACAAGTTAATGGATAGGCTGAAGCCTCTATTAAAACACGTCATAAAATTCTCACCAAAGTGGTCAATGAATCTAGTAAAGATTGACACTTACACATTCCTTTTTCCTTATGGTCATATCAAACCAATATTCAAACCCCTATGGGTGCCACCCCTTTTTTACTTATTTATGGTGCATAGGTTTTCTTACCTCTTGAAGTGTAAATTCTCTCCCTTCACATATCCCTAAACGATATCATCTTAGAAGAGGAGTATCATCAAGAATGACTTACCCAAATTGAGCTACTTGACAAGCATTGCTTGGATACTCTTAACCATCTTCATGTCTATCAAGAGTGAATAAAATGCACTTATAAAAAACACCTAAGAGAATGAGAATTCAATATTGGTGACCTTGTCTTAAAGGAAAATCAACACGTAAATAACATGGAAAGAAGTAAGTGGGGAAAGTTTGTTCTCAATTGGTTTGGACCATTTATCATCACACATAATTATGGGATGGGAACTTACCAATTTTCATTCCTTGAAGGAAAGATAGAGCCTGAGCCCCTCAATGCTTTTCATCTACATCCATTCTTTTGTTAAAATAAGTTACAAATCACCTTGTGTCTAACTTAATCTCATCCCTTATTTTACAAATTTATCACCTTCATCTCCTTACTTTAAGGAAAAATAATTAAATCAAAGAATCATGTGATTATCCATCATAGTTTTAGCCTAATCCTAAACATGGGTATCATGGCTCTACCCATGGCATGATTCTCATGGATACTTTTTGCTCCTTATAAGATGGATCCCCATGGTCATTGTATCTTAAACACTCTATCACCCATAATTTAACCTTATTGTGCTATGTTTTTTCACTCATAAAGGAAAACCTTAAGACTATATAATCAAGCCCATATCTAAAAATAAAAAATGAAAAAAATATTATGAGTCATATCTAAACCTAAAGACCACTCCCTTGAAGGATAGCTGCCAAAACAATTCAAAATTTCTCAAAAAGATAGACTGCTCCCTTGAAGGACAACTATCAAAATAAAACAAATCCAAAACTTAGACCACTCCTTTGAAGGATGGATAAGCCAAACATTTGTCAAAAAAAAAATCACATGGAATCTTACCACATTGATCAACTTCCCTAGCTTATCAACCAAAAAAGCATCAAAATACCCTAAGACAAAATTCAAAACAATAAAAAAATTATATCTCAAAGAAAGCTTCAATCAGACATTTGCAAAGCATTAGTAGACTTCTTGCATTGATTAGTCTATGCCAAAATAAGACATGGATTTTATTATAATGGTTCTTAGGTCACCTACAGAAGGGGAAAGCCATACACATAAGAAGGTTATACTTCCTTTCATTTATCTATCTACATCATGTCACCTTTTTTCACCATCTCATCCAAAGGATTTAGAGCTTACTTGACACAACGTGATTAAGTCACTTATTTTTAATAAATGAACTAACACTAATAACAATCAATCAAGGGGATTATGTACATAAGCTTACCTATTACAGTTATGGTCCTTCCTAATGAAAGAGCAACATGTCTCCTTCTTATTCATCATGACTACTTGTTGAAACAATCATTAAGGTGTTTGTCTTATGTTTAATTAAACATTTTCTTCTCGTCTTTACTCTTTTTACATATAAAATTTTAAACCATCTATAATTCAATCTATTACTAATAAATGGCATCATAACTCACTTAAGTGTGTTATGCATATTTTATTTTACTATTATAAATATGAAAAACATTTTATTACATTTATGTGTTTTATTATGTGATGTTATATTTCATCACTTAGCCACATTATTTATTTAGGTGTTTTTATTATCATGAAAACATTCTATTTACCCATGTCATTTCTTTATGATTCATTTAGGTGTGTTATAATCCTTTTACCAAAAAATCAAGACCAATCACATCATAGTCATTATGATCAACATAACTAAACGATATCAACATCAATCATCTCATCAACAATCATAAGTCAACCAATTATCCATCACATAAACATTATCAAAAATTATTTGTGGTGCATGAATCAAACCAAAATCTCATATTAGTTTCTAAATCACATATATACATTAGAAACCAGTAAATATTACTTATCATCAAACATAATTGAAACTAATTCATCACATGAAAATCATAATTTTTTTTATCATGTATGAACCAAACCACATTTAATCATTTTTTCTAAATTATATAATGATTCAATGAACTATGTTATCCAAATAACATATGCATCTAAATATGGGATCACATGGATACATTAACTCATATCACATATATCAAAATATGATAAACCACATCAAGCATGCACCTACTGAAAGGGAAAATGACAACCATAAACATAACCCAAACACACCATTATATCAATTTGTCATCATAAAACATCATAACATGAATCATCACATAAATAACACCATAACATCATATGCCAACATTATAAACATCATAAATAAACCATGTGTTGATCATATATACATAAAAGTGTCCATGTCAATATCTTAAAATGATATGTATATCATGATAAAATAACTCACAAGATGAAATGAATATCATAATACAACACAATAGCTAGTAATCTATGGTGTTGGGGAACTACTATCCCCTAAACCCTCTCTATTTCTATGACCTATCTATGCACCTATAGATGTTATGGGGCCTCTACTACCATTGGGTTTAGCACTGCCTCAGTTTCTTGACATAACATGGTCTACTAGGTACTTTGTATACTGAGGCACATATAAAATCCCCCTAATAACATGCCCCTCACAGTATTTTAACTCCTCCACTATAGTGGTGTATCTAGTTAATGGAATGGTTTGAGGTGGTCCCATGATAACTCCAGTCTCACTCGAATATGATCCACTTTGTAATGATCCCTCTCTTACCTACCTCAATGCATCCCTCTTAGCTATAACTAAGGTCAATAGTACCTATAAGCCATCCCTCTCTTGAGTAATAGTGGTTAGTTGTCCCTACATAATATCTCTCTATTGAGCGATGGTGGATAGTTCTATTTACAAGCTATCTCTCTCTCATGTCCTCATATCTAGTTAGCCCTTTATAGTGTCTCTATATTGTGTTATCATAGTTAGTCATGCCTATAAAGTAGACTATGGTAATATCACAACATCCCTCTCTATAATAATCATTTATAGATCAAGGGATGTCTCCTCCATTTACACATCAGCCTACTCCTCACCCTATCATCTCCTTTGATAGTAGGACCCTATCCTCCATCTCCATCAGTAACTACAGGGTGTCATCTCTGTTAGCATATAATATACTCTAGAGTCACCTTGGCATCATCAATTGATATATGAGTTGGTATCTCCTTAAAAAGTGGATCTTCCTCTAATGATTATGGTAGGGGAAGTAGTGCCTCTACATCCTCTTGTTTATATCTTGAGAACACTCTCAAATCACCCTAAACCAAGCCAAATAGTCACTGAACATAGTCAAAGGGTATCAACTCTAACTCATGTTATTTGATCTCATGTATCCATTCAAATATCTAAGGGTAAAGTGTATGTGAAAACAACCCCCTCCATGATGGAAAACCCACATATAGTCTCCAAATGACCTCTCCATCCACCAAAGTATCTAGCCACTATCTATACCATGCCACATCTTACACAACACCATATTCCCATGAAAGCTCCATCTTTGACCTCTACCTCATGAATACAAATTTGAATCATGCCTAATTCCATGTAGCCCATGGAAATCCATCTAGATGAAAAATAGTGATGTGTTCATAATATCAACAATACAATAGGAATCACACACTCATCTTGTACCTCCTATGCACCTAATAGTCCCAAATATCCTGATAAACCTATGTAATAAATGTTGGTGCCCATGCATAGACTATCATATTCTCATATATCTTAACTAGTATACTAGTAAAATCCTAGGGATACCTCCCACCACACAAGTATGGTAAAACATAACATGTGACCTCTATCATTAACATCATCATCAATCTCCTCCTCTCTATGTCCAACTGATATAGGTCCTCAAAATATAAGCACACAGAGTGGTACTGACCCTCTACTACATCCTCACCATATAGCAGATCCATCTACACATCTAACTCATCATGTTGAATTAGATAAATTTCTCAAACCTATATTGATAAACTTAGGATCCTATGCACATCCTCTAGGGTAATAGTTAGCTCTTTTTTAGGCATCCAAAAAGTGTTGGTGGCTGGATCCCATCTCTCAATGAGGTCCACCACCATACCTTCATCCTAGGTCATGTGAGGATAGTATTGCATACCACATAAACCCATAACAATCATATGGGAAAATAACCACTAGTCATATCTCTCTATAACTCCTTGAGTAATGGTGGAACTCGATCCTGCATAGTCAAAAAGTCTTAACTTGCAAGGTTAGATCCTGGACTTAGTACATCATGAACCACCAATAAACAACATTAAATATTCAACTATTTTCCTAAAACACCCTTCACTTAAACCAACCTTACCAACACAAAATTCTCACTTAACTCAATTCTAACCCACATTTGAGCTCATTTGGATTACATAAAAGATCACTATTAGACCTCCCAAGGCTCATTTAGCCTATAAACACCTTTTTAAATCCCCCTTAACCTAAAATTCAAACTTCACCTTTCAAAATCTAAGAATTAATCCAACCTCACCCATCTTAAACCCTAACATTTCACACTTACACTTTCCACCTTCTAAATACCTAAACATAATCCATGACCACACATTACCCACTCCAAACTTCATCTAACTCAACTAACCCTTACACTTTTTTCCTCTAAGCCATTAAATAAGGATCAATGTCAGTTGTTATTGAATTGACATAGACTCCTTATTAACCAACATCAGTTGACCATAACCAACATCAGTTCCTATCAAAACTAGGGCCAAGACTGTAAACCCTATTTTTTTACAAAGCACTACAACCCCTAAATTTTTACTCAAATTAATCAAAACCCTAAATTTCCTACCCCTCCCCTACCCTAACCAATATAAATCACCTAAAACCACACCAAAATCACTAACATGAATAAAATTAAGCATAATCAAACACACAAATATAAATACATTCACCTACCTCATCTTGGATCTATCTCCTTAATGGCACTCCACCCACACCTGACACCTACCCTCCTACACCCTACATGGCTGCTTCCTTTATGTGGCACACCCCAACTAGCCACACCTAAACCCCTCACTCATGACACCCAAACACTTGGTCCCCATGCTTTGTACTCATGCTTTAATAATCCCATGTTTCTACATCCTTTCTGCATCACTCACCTCACCTAAAAAATGCTCTTGGTAATTTTCAATAACACCAACCTCTAACACATTCACTAAAAAAACAAAAAACAAAGATGTATTTGTATTTGACCATTTCAGTCGATGACACCCTTTTATATAGTTTTGTCACCAATTGATGTGGGTCCCTTCTCAATATTAGATGACCAATGCTAGTGCCTTCTTCGTTTGATTGACCTCTATTAGTCAATAAAATTAAGGATTTCTAAACCCCCTAACCACCAACTAACCTAACCAATCACATTATGCTAGGTCATCTATTTTCCTATAGGTCAACTTTTCACATCAAACTTGTCTTGGTCATTTTGATTCCCTACCTACCTCACCATACTTGATAAATGCATGCTACTTTTTTGCACAACCCTTTAGGTATATCAAATCATGACCACTTACAATACCACCACTTATGACTACTTTTTATTCTAAAGATCACATCCTACTTTTGGATCCCTAAGACTGCATATACCTCTACTAAGAGACTTGAGTTTATAGGTGTAACCCATATCAATTAACCCTAATGCTATGGCCTAGTTCCCCTATCACTTATTCTTCTAAGTGTAACCTTATTTACTAATTTTTTAACCTATGATATCCTTTTTTAGGCATGATTTGTGATATCACACTTATCTGCATTCGGTGTACCCTTTCATACTTAAATTCCTAACTACCCAACCAACCTTGTCACCAACTTATCCACTTGTCAAACCTAAACGCGATTACATTACACCTCATCAATTCTTGATTTGAGGGGGAACAAATCCTATCATAATTGGGGCATCCAACCTTCCACTAATCATTAGTTTTTATTTTATAGCACATTGATGCAAACTATGCAACAAAAAGGGGGAAAATGTAGACATTAAAAGACTGCATCAACAGTTCTAGATGTTGTAACACACATTTTCAACTCCCTTGGTCCCCCTTGGGTTAGAACATTTATTAACCCCATTAAAAACCCATTTACCCCATACCCACATTTAGTTAAATCAATTAATTAAGCTAATAAAATTCTAATTACACCTCACCCTAACCAAGTCCATGGCTAACTTAGTGACACCTTGCCTTAAGACCATTTCCTATCCTAGGATTTAAGTCCTAACCTCCTAGACTATTTATACCTATATGACCACACTTATTTAAATAAACTCAGACAATTTCTAATGGTCTTAAATACTAGAATAAGTACAAAACACTATTTTTGTCAAGTTTGACCTATTATACCTTAATTGATGCTAGTCATCCCTCGATCAATGTCAGTTGACTAGGACCAACATCGATTACTTAAAGACTACCCATGACCTTTACTCAAGAGGTTGAATCATTTAGAGAAAGAACTAAAATCTTTTGTGAACCAAAGCTAAACTAGAGATATTTAGTGAACTAGAGAACCAGTCCACAAACCAATGAGTGCTTCATCACCTCAAGACTAAGGATTCGAGTGTTGTTACTCTACCCATTTTATTTCAGGCTTCCAACTGGCTCTCATTCAACTTAAAGTATTAAAATTTTATGTTTGATATCCTTTAGTCTTCATTTTTCATTTTTGACCATCATCCAACATTCAAACAACCCATAAAGCCCTTACAACCAGCCTAAAAACCCTCTTTTTCCCAAGATCCAAAATTATGAAAATTCATAGTGAATGACATCGATCATCCCTGACTGACATTGGTTAACTAGTGACTGGCATTAGTCTCTATGTAATTTTATTTTTACAAAATAGAAAGTTAAAAATACCTATAAATATCAACCAAAAACCTTATTTCTCAACCCCTATCATAACACAAAGCCAGAAACAACAATCTGAACCACACTTTAACACTATAGCATTTATTTTATATAAGTTAATGTCATTTTTTTAAAGTAGTCATTTTATTGAAAAGCATTTTATTAGATTGTTTTAAAATAATTTTCATTCCTTTATGCAATCATTTCTTATCAACATTATTCAAAACTTAATTTGTTAAAATGAGTGGATTAACAACCTTCTAAGGGAGTCTTTTACTTCTTAGATCTAGCATTTACTTGACAACCCACCCTTCAACTTGACTAATCAATCCCATTTCTAGTCTTATTATTATTGTAGGTCATTCCTCCCTATCCAAAAATGAGTAATTCACATTTTTTAGATCACAAAGCACACACCCAAATCTAGGTTCATCTACACCTTCTCCCTTTCTTTAGTTTTACTTTTTCTCAAAAATAAAAGAAAATGATCTAAAACAATATAGTGAAATAGATGGATAAACCAAACATTAAGGGATATAGTAAATACTGAGATAGATAAATTACTAGATGTGGGATTCATTTATCCCATCTTAGATAGCCAATGCATTTCTCCACTGGTAATTATACCCCAAAAATGGGAAATAGAAAATGTGTGTAGACTATCTAATTATTTCCCTCTTCCTTATATTGATAAGTGCTTGATAATATAGTAGGAAAAAATACTTTTATTTCCTAGATGGATTTAATGGGTACAATTGGATAATAGTGGTAGTTGAGGGTCAAGATAGAACTAATTTCACCTATCCATGGGGAATGTTTGCTTACAAAGTCTTACCATTTGGCCTTTGTAATTCTCCATCTACTTTTCAATGAGTAGTTTTATCCATATTCTCTTATTTGACTATTGACTGTGTAGAATTTTACATGAATGACTTCACTGCTCATGGAGACACCTTTGATGAAGCTTTATATAATATAGACAATGTCTTAACTAGGTGTGGAGAACATCAACTGTCACTAAGTCATGATAAATGCTTAAATATGATAGGTCAAGGCATAGTACTAGGAAACCACATCTCTGCCAAATGAATCCAAGTGGATCTTATAAAATTTGAAGTAATATCTAACCTACTAGCCTAAACTATTAAAATCTTCTTAGGTCATGCTAGTTATTATAGACATCTTACAGAAGACTTCAAAAAAATTATTACTCCTATGTTTGCTTTGCTAACAAAAGATACTAAATTTATGTGGAATAATGAATGTTAAAAAGCTTTTGAAACCATTAAATAGAAACTAAGTTTTGATCCTATGTTGGGAGGGCCCGATTGGGAAAAACTTTTTCATATCTACACCGATGCCTCTAACTATGCATTGAGAATAGTTATAGAATAAAAATATGAAAATGACCATATGTATGATATTTATTACATTATTAAAAATATAAAACCTACTAAAAGGAATCATACAACCACAAAAAAATAATTCCTTGTTGTGATTTATGCAATCAATAAATATAGACACTATATTATAGGTTATAAGGTCTTTATATACATAGACCATTTAACTATAATATATCTCATGAATAAACTTGAAGTAAGACAAAGAATAATAAGGTGGTTATTACTTTTTTAAGAATTCAATATAACCATTATTGATAAACCAAGTAAGTTTAATGTGGTTGTATATTTTTTGTCTAGGATAAATATTACATGTGATGAGGAACTAATTGAAGATAAATTTCCAAATGAATAACTATTTTTTGTTTCAGTAGAATCACCATGGTTTCCTCATATATCCAACTATTTGGCCATAGGGAAGTTTTATTTTCATTTCACTCATAAATAAAAGAAACATTTAATCAAATAAAGCTCTTCTTTTAATGATTCGAAGGATTTTTTCTTGGTTTGGAAAAATGTGGAAAAAGGACAAGCATCGTAATGGAAAATCAACATGTGGCAAAAATAAAAAGAGTTGATATAATTAATTTTTATATTGGAATTATTTTGTTATGTTGCTGTTAGGTATTGTGTTACAGATGTAGGACTAAACTGGTCATTTATCCACATTCTCCATACCCAGTCGACATCTAATGTTATCAACTTTGCTACATAATTCTATTAAACCACCGATATATTCCACATATCTAATTAATTTCCCATCGTAATTCCTCCATTTTCCATTTCTAAAATAATCATAATATCCTATTTTATAGTTATTAAAAAAACCATAAGATATATTTTTAATATCTTCCTAATTTTTAAATATCTTATTTATGGTTTTCATTAAACCATTGGATATTTAAATCCCAAATCCTAAAAATTAAACCTATCCCCACTTTTACATGATTTTTTTTACCATAGGATATTATTTAAAAATCTTATGCCCAATTTTAAATTCACCCTGTTGTCCCCCAAAAATAACAGTCATTTTTGGGACAACATTTGAACTATTTTGGTCTTACAGACAAAAATTATCTCTTCCATTTCCAAAATTTGTCCTAGACATTCAAATTCTTCATTTTCCAAACTTCTCAAAAAATCTATGAACTCTATAGGGAGGTTCATTTATACATGTTCAAAGACTTTTACAAGTGATTTCAGTCAAAAGAATCAGTTTTCAACACTTAGTCATTCTCTGAGATTGGTTTAGAGCCTCAGTTCAATCAAAAATCTCCATCAATAAGCTCTGAGTGCAAAAAAGAGACATGAACCATTGAACCGTTGAACCATTAAACCACTTTGGTTCAAAGGTTCAACAAGTTCAATATATTTGGAAAGAGTTAAGTGCTTCATCAAGGTTCAAAGTTCAATCACTTCAATTGGTTCATCGGCTTTCAAGACACTTGGCCAAATCAAGGTGGCTTGAACCATTGAACCACTTTGGTTGAAAGGTTTAACGGGTTCAAGGTTCAATGGTGGGTTCAACCAAAGGAATAGTTTAATGGCTTGGTTCAACCAAGCGATTCAACACTTTATTTCACTCATTTGGTTCATTCGTTCAGTTCATCCAATGGTTCAATGTCTACAAGTTCAACAGCAGGTTCAAAGACATTTTTCAAAGATTTGTTTGAACATTGAACCAAAACTTGGTTCAACATCTTGGTTCAATAAATAGATTCAATAGCAAGTTCATTCACTCGGTTCATTCGATTGAACCATTGGCTTGAACCATTTTGGTTCAAAGCCTTGGTTCAACTAATTGGTTCAATGAAATGGTTCAAATATTGGTTCAAAGGCAAGTTCATAATGTTTGGTTCAATGCTTAGTTCATCAGCTTGTTTCATTCATTGAACAATCAGCTTGAACCATTTTTGGTTCAACCGATTAGTTCAACATCTTGGTTCAATGGAATGATTCATCACAAAAATTCAAAGGGGTGGTTCAATACAGAAGAAAACTTCTTGAGGGACAAGTGCCCTTGCAGAGGACCCTTAATCAATAAAAACACCCTTCAAAAGGGTCATTTTTCAAGGAAGCCGAAAGGTAATTCTTTTAGATTTGTTTAAGGCATTTAAAAATTGGCTAAGACTTAATTCTTTCAGATTTTTATTCAAAGGAATTACTTTAGACAAAAAGCCTGAAAGAATTCTAAGTGGTAGTAGGCACGAAAAATCCAAAGACCAGTCAAAGACTTTGTGGAACAAATTTCCACGGACTTTTGTTCGCAGGAATTTTCCTTAGATTTTTTGTCTGCGAGAATTTTCCCCGAGCAAATTATCTGCAGGAATTTTCCATGGGACAAATGTTCATAGAAATTACTTGTGGGAGAAAACACCTGGGAATTTTCCCAAAGGATAGTTTGTGCAAGACTCAAATAAAAAGCCTAGGGATTTGTCTGTAGGAACTGCCAAGGCAAAGGGCTGCCAAAGGACCCTAAAGGGCAGGTGCCCTTATAGGGGACTCTCAGTGGCCAAAGTAAAGGGCTCTTTTTGACCCATTCAAGGATCATTTCTTAAGACTCGAAAGGGCAAAGCTAAAATCCAAAAGAGGACCAAGGGGTGATGCCCTCGAAGACGTCAAATTCAAGACAGTGAACTAGCCATTGAGAGCACATTGATAGGCATGTGAACGTCAATTTTAAAGTCCATGAAATAGCTGTTGATCCTTTGAATTTATAGAACCGAATGCATTCCTAGAATTTAAGACCAAGACCAGTAGAAAGTGAGGAAAGACATAACAATGAATGAATCCAGGACTTGATTCAATTAACCAAAAAAGGAGGAATGATGAAGACAAGATCAGACCGCTAGATGGACATTGAAAGTTGCAATATTTCAATTGCGTGGCTTGTTTATCTACATTGATAAGATCAAATGGGTAAAAGGCCCCAAATTTCTAGCCTATCTTCCTAATAGTTCCCAATGCATCATGATGTATTATTGTTCTTGAGTCCTTATTGAAGTAGCTATATATGGGGCTTTCTTTCATTGTAAAAGTATCTCTTTTTTGAAAATCTGAATGAAACTCTACCCAAATTAAGAGGCATCATTGAGACTTTGAGCTCAGTCTGTTGATCATATTTTGTTATTGGATTAAGAAAGCAAGGAATTTTTTCAAACTTTGTGCTATGATATATTTGTTGTTAAGGAAGATGTTCTTATGTCTTTTTCCTTGATATATTTTCTATTCCATTAATTTAACAAGCAGGATTAGTAAAATTAGTTAGGAAGGTGTCCTGAAGAATCAATTGTGGAGAGACTTTGTGCCCCCATAGCTACCTTCAGTGTGTTTTATTTTCATTGCTATGTAAAGGACTTTGGGATGACTTTGCACCCTCATTGTCCTTCGTATATTACTCTTAAGCATTTCAGGTGGAGACTTTGTGTTGTATCTCGATTTGCTGGTTACTATGTCCTCAGTGACATTTTACTTTTATTTCCAAGAGTATTCTTGTGGCTGGCTGAATAGTTCTTCTGAAAGAAGAGGAGTGTTGTCTGTCATTTCCCTTGAGTTTTTCCTTTGTTTTGCACACATCATCTCTGAAGAAAGAGAGATGGATGTCTTGTCCTACCCTTGAGTATTATTTTTTGTTTATACATATATATATATATATACATATATATATATATATATATATATATATACATACATACATACACACACACACACACACACACACACACACATATATATATATATATATATATATATATATATATATATATAGCATATCCACAAGGAACCTCCCCTTGATGAGAGGAGAGAGCAGTCTCCTTCTGATGTGATGAACTTACACATTTGGATGACTAATCTTCCTACTTTGGCTGATCAAACCCATTTTGTTTACCAGTATGCTGATAGACAAAATATTCAAACAACACACCCCACTTTACTTTTTTTCCACGTGGAGATTGCATGGTCTTTGCTTTTTTATGGGAAATGTTTTTTAAAACCTAAGTTCCACTTTATCTTCCACGTTTACCACATGGAATCCAAATATGCATTGGAAATGTTTTAAAAAAATTGATGTCTTACCTTACTTTGGCGTGGAAAGTTATTTGGGTAATTTGGAATATGTTTTAAACATTATTCCCATTCCGCCATGTGGAATTCCATCCACTTTGGATGGGGGCAAAATGCATGCATATGTTCCTTTTTAAACTAAAGTTATAATTTAATATTATCCTCATATTATTATGTGGCATTAAAACCATTAACATGGATGTCATCCTTCCCCCACTCCCCATGTGGATCATGATCATGAGATGGTTAAGTAGTTTTGGTGGAATGAATATGGTGGAGCAAATATGCATTGGTTTTATTTTAGGAAGAGCTTTATAAAATAAAGCATGGAGTTTTAACTTCCCTTTAATTATGAAATTTTTATTCCTCTATTAAATACATGTATTTTATATGGAGTTTAATCATACTTCAAGCAGAAATAGAAAATTATTAGCCAACATTGGCTATATGACAATTTATATATATAGAGAAGTTTATAGAGAGATTACAAGAGCAGTTTATAGAGATGGACAGATTGTTTATTTTTTGATAGAGGAATGTTACTAAGAATTTAAAGTATGGAGGGTACATACAGATGAATGTATATTTTTCTTGAAGAACATGAGTTATTTAATTCAGTGAATTGACCATGTTTAATTTTATTCCCGAGTCCTTTTCAGCTTGTATAAATTACAAATATTTGTAAGCCAAAGATATTTTTATAAATCCTTTGAGAATATTTTTCATCTATTTGAGAGCATTAATTATCCCATTAAAAATAATTATAAGCATTTATATATATTGTTTGGTTGAAGAGAAGAACATTTTATGTGCTGTAGATGAGTTCTTCATCTCACACAGAGTTGCAAGTTTTCTTAAACCATTCAGGGATGTAAGTTTTTAATTGTATTTATATTTTATTTATAATAATATAGTCTAAATGAGTCCAGGGATGTAGCTAATTGGTGAACCTTGTAAATTATCTTTGGTCTCTATTTTATTTTGGTTTTCAAGTTTTACATCAGTATATCAATTTAAAATTATTCACTAATATTTAGAATTAATTATGAAAAATTGATTATGAGACTATTTGAAGGGATAAAAATATGAATGGAATGGTTTAACTGAACACTAGATATTTTTTATAAATTTACAAAACACTCATATTCAAAATTATTTAGATAATTTACATTTAGAATTTAAAAGTTAATTCCTTTTAATTAAATTTTGGAAAATGACTTATTATGTTTTCAAAATCTATTTTGAATAAAATAGTATTTATTAGTAGGAGGCTAATTACTATTCATGGATCAATTTGAAAACCAGAGTTTTGATTCAAAAATGAGTTTTTAGATTTTTCATTAACTCATATTCATTTCTAGAATAATAAATCCAAATTATATTTTATTTTACTTTGAAAATTGAGAATTCTGTGTCTAATTCTATTTCATTTAAGGAATTGAGATTTTTCAGTATCTAATTTTATAAAAACCATTTGATTTATCCAAAGGGGTAAATACAGTTTTTGGATCATTTAATGGATTAATGGCATACTATTTAAATATGGACCTAATCATGTCTTTCAAAGGTGTGTATCAGATAATGAAGCCTATAAAATCAATATAGCTTGTCATGATGAACTAGGAGGAAGTCATTATTTAGCAAAGAAAACCACGCATAAGATCTTTAGAGCATGATATTATTGGCCATACCTTCATAAGAAAGTAAAAAAGTACATCATATAGTGTGATGCATGTCAAAGGATGGGGTAGCTTACACTATCAACAAAAATGCCTCTTCATCCCCAGTTGGTGTTAGTTTCATTAGAGAAGTGGGGGATAGACTTTACTGGCCCTATAAATCCTCCATGCCAAGGTAAAGAATATCTCTTGGTATGTGTAGAATATGTCACTAAGTGGGTTGAATTCCAAGTTTTATCTTTTTCTAGAGAATAAGTTGTACAAGATTTTTTTAATTTTTAAATCATGTAATGGTTTAGTGTACCTAGAGAGATAGTCTTAGATTAGGGACCATAATTTGTGTCTAATATGATCAAGCACTTAATGAAATTATACTAAGTTAACCATAGGAATTCCTCCCCTTAACATCCATAGTTTAATGGTCAAGTAGAGGTTACCAATAGGGATCTATAAAACATTTTGACCAAGATAGTTAGCAACAACAAAAAAGACTGGGCAACTCAAGTACTAGAGATAGTATGGGCCTATAAAACTAATTGGAAGATAACCACTAAATTTTCACCTTATGAGTTGGTGTATGGTAATAAACATTTACTCTCTATTTAGTTTGAATTAAAAACCTTGAAAATAACAATGGAAATATGCATTGATTTAGATAAAACACAGTAAGATAGGATCCTCCAACTAAATAAGCTTAATGAGATGAGGATGGAAGCTTTACAACAAAAAAAAAATGCTACAACACCAAAGAAAAGTCTGGAATGATTACCACATCAAAGAGAGAAATTTCAAGAAGGAGACTAGGCACTCTTGCTTGACTCCAAGTTTCAACAATTCAAGGGAAAGTTGAGAACAAGATGGCTAGGTCCTACCAAATAGAAAAAGTATTTGATAACAAATAAGTATAATTATTGATGATAGATAGAAATTAAAATGTTTTGTTGTAAATGGGCATAGACTCAAATTATGAGGAATTTGTTCAAAACCTTAGAAATGAAGTTATTTTCAAGGATGAACCTTGTTCTTCCATGATAACAATTATTTGACGGCCTAAATTTTTAAAATTAAGAAGGGGAAACTCCTTGGGTTTCTTTCTTCTAAAAATAAAAAAATATATAAAAAATTAAAAAAAAAGGAAAAAAAAAATTTCAATAGGGAAAATCATTTTTAGGACACTATTGACAATGTTGATAAGAAAACTAGTTTGTTGGCTAATCATGCATTGAAGAAAGAGCCTTAACCTAAAAACTAGTAATGGTTAGTCAAGGGGAAAAAAAAGATAAATCCAAAAAATAATAGAATTTGATCAGTTTTGATCAATTTTTTTGAGCAATAATCTCACTGTTATGTTCATTTGTATACATTTCCTAAGACTAACTCATGCATTTTTTTATCTATTTAGAATTAGTGGTAGGAAAAGAGAAAAGACTATGAGAATGTTTAGGTAAGTTAAATATTTTATTTATCTATATTAGGTTAGTATAAGTTCTTTTGATTCATGCATATTCACCATGATGAGGTGGTTTGAGTAAATTCAGACTAGGGAGATCCTGTAGAATGTCCAAATAAAGGTCATATTAGCAGTGAGAAATGAAGTCAAAAAGTGATGAATAAAAAGGTGTCATGTTAGCTTTAATCCACATGTACCAAATACCTACCTACCTAGTATATAACACCCTAAATCATGATGACATGGAAGTTAGTGCATATAATAATGACATGCTTATACAGTCTAATCCATGTGTGAAAAAATTAAATCTTTTTCCAAGTCAGTTTCACTAAATTCTCACATGTGTTATTATTACTATAGATTACATTAGTATATGCTAATACATTTTTAATAAATAGACCATTTTTAATATTTCAATTTTTACTATGAGTTATGTTTCCTTTGAAATTGTTGTTCTCACTTGCAAGACTGACCCTTACCTCTAGAGCATTGATACAACTACCATGGGATAGAAAAAGAGGCCTAAACTAGGCTTTGTACAAGGGTTAATGAAGGATGATATCTACGTAACTATCTTTGAAAAATATATATGGCTCCATTTTATACAAAATTCTAAGGATATGGAGAAGATTTGGTTAAGGAATTCATAGTACATCTATAAGAAGACTCCACCATGGTTCAAGCCATCAAAATTTTAGTTTCCACCAAAGTAATTAGCAAAATCTTAGGAATCATTAAAGAAGGTAATAGGTTATTGGGAAGAACCCATTTTAATGAGTTTATTACACAATTTAATGGTGATAAACAATTATTTATACCATGTATACAAGATTACCAAGGGAATGCCAAAGGTATTAGCAGGGAAACCTTATTTGAACACTGGAAGTTTGTAGCCTTTTGGGTCATAAAATACTTTACTTGTGAATGATAATGTAGTGTTCTAGGTTGTGAAACTATGAGGATCATCCTTAATCATCTCAAATATGTAAGAAAATAGACCCAATGCAGAGTCAATCTATCATTGTACCTATATAAAGACATTCAAGTTTTGGATACCAACATGTCATCTCCAATTCATCACCATGAAATCATTCATTTGATCATAAAACTTAATTTTATACAATAAATCCAAGCAATATGGGAGATATTTTTAGGAGCTATAACTAGCCAACCTTCAACACCTCCTCTAAAATCCTCTATAGAAACACAAAGTCCAAAACAAAAGCATGCTAATAGAAAATATTCTAGTGTAGGAAGCAACAACCTCTCCCTCCTCTCCAAGTAGTGACACCATACCTATACTAGATAAAGGAAAGGCCCCTATGATATATAATGAAGAAAAACCTTTAATTTATACAAAATAACCATAAATATAACTTATTATTTCACTATCCAAAGTTGAGGCCATCATAAGACAATAAGATGTAAATGTTGTTGATCTCCTAGACCAATTACAATGTAAGGATGTTATTAATTCTTATTTAACTCAAGGTTTAGATAGTTTTAAGGATAGGGCTCTAGAACATAGAAATGAAATCAGTACACTTGAAGAAAAAGTCACTCAGTCTGATGAGGAGATAGTAGACTCTTGGATATACATCACTAAGTTGGAAGATGAAAATTTATTTCTTAAACATCAACTTTGATACTCTCAACAACAAACCTTGATCCTCCATTAGAAACTTTCTGAGCAATCCTCATCCTCCTCCAAACATTAAACTGACCAATCTTTCCAAACCATTATCTCTCATTATAATTATTTAGATAATTAGAATCATGTTTGTTTAGAGTTTAAATAACTCAATAAACAAAATAAGACTTTAGAAAAAATAGACACTAAGGGAGGACTTAGAGAAGGAAAATAAACAAACCCAAACAAATTGAAGTCTATTTCTAGGCTACATGTCAAATAGGAGAATATCTTCTAGCCTATAGAGATCCTTCCCTTTACTACATTTTGTATATATATGAATAATTTTATAGGTGGAAATTGCTTAGAATATCATGTGATCTAACTTATAATATTGAGAAAACCCCTATGTTTTTTTCACAAATTTAAGGATTCTACCCTAGAAAAAAAGGATCTATTATATGAATTCTATTTGTGCAACATGATATTAGGGGAATATAATAAATTCATGATTAATTTATATGTGGGAGAAGTCTAGTTGAGAGCCCTTCTCTCCACCTATAAGAACTAACTGGTATAAAAATCTAAGCATGATGACTATGTAAAGAAATTGAAGACCACATGATTTGGCATTAGACATGTTTTTTATAGTTCCAAAATGTTACTATTTAAATTTAGAGATAGATATTTACTTCATCAGAATATCAAGGATCATTATCTACAAGATTTGTATAATTGCATTATTTATTTTGATTTATTTACTATACAACATTTTGATGTAGTATTTATAACTAGTATAAGACATTGGGATACAATGAAAGCCCCACTAAATAAGGAAGGTCATGTCCCCAGCTAATCTAAGATGGAGCGTCCAAAGAGCACAATAAATAATGGACATAATTGTTGATGTTCTCAACTTAAGTGGAAAATAAATGTGGATAGGTATGAGATTTAGACCACCACTCCTTATTCTTATTCCATTCTATCAAAGCTAGGTTCCTCAAGTAGATGATCAATTTCAGATTTGGAGATGGATGGTGCAAACCTATAATAGTTTCACTAGTGTGTGGGATGACCTTTAAGACAATGAATTCCATGTGTATGACCTCAGCCAACACCTATAAAATATAACTCATAATTATGAAAGGACAAGAAGATGAGTTTACAAAGGGACTTGCATAAGGTAAGGTGTAGGGGAAATGATGAGTCTAATATATAACTATTTTTTAGCATCAATTTACTTTAAATTTCCTCAATCACTTCTCCTGTGGATTGAACAATGCAAGGATCTTAGGATTATATTTAACCTTAATGTAATAAATAGATGCTCTATCTTACTTAGTGAAACTAAATTATAAGTTACTAATTTTTTCACTTTATTCTAGCTCTTTACATGTTTTTTTTTTCAATTTTGTGTATATACAGACAATACAGTAGTACATAGAGAATAAAGACCTTTTAGATGATCTTCTACTTCTCATGGAGCAGCCCACATGGAGTATTTTGATTTTTCAGGTGAGCTATAGACTCATCTAGAAAGCTACAAACTCACCCATCCCAGTCCATACCTAGCTATGAACTCAACCAATAGCTATAGACACACCTATTCTAAAACTATAAACTCACCTTGTAGCTATAAACTCACTCAAATATAGCTACTAACTTGTTCAAACAAACTTCTAACCTCCACTGAAGCATTCCATTGTCTATATTGACATGATGGACTTAGCTACAAACTCCCTCAGTGTTGAATACCCTTAAAGCATGCCATTATGGACTATACCAAAAATACATAGATAGAGCTATGGACTCTACTATAGTTGCTATAGATTCTCTAAGTCTAGATTCTAAACCTACAACATTGGAGATATATACTTTCCTCTTTTATCAAAATGCTTGAAGAACATTTTGGTCAATTATTATTTATATTATTACTATAAATGAATTTCATATATTTTAGTTATTATGTATATATCATTTATCTTTTATAGATAATCAATTCAATAGATCTAAGATGGTATTCTAAGTGGTTCTTAGTGGATATTATGATTCATGACTTTCTTTAGTAACATATTGTTCTTTCTATTATAACCATCAATCACCTATCTTTAGATCCACTAGAATTAGAAAGATTTCTATTGTTAGAATATGATTAGTTACTAAGATGTAGGGATCAATAATTGTAGCATTGTATATAGGCATATCTCTGTGTCTTAGAACATAGTTGTGTAGTTGTTGAATTGATAATTTACAAAAAATAAAAGTTGTAGTATTATAGTCCAAATTCATGTATTACACATTGATCAATTAATAAATATGTCTATAGTTTATAAGTACTAAGTTTATTTACATTCATATTCCTAATGTGATCAAGGGCCCACTCTCCTCAGGAATCAAGAACATATATGTATGATATTTTATGTTTTTAGTGTGTTTACAATTTTAACAATTATAAGTGTGTTCAGTCTTAGAACTTTTAGGGAATTACCTTTAATTTTTAGATTAAATTCAATTCTAAAACCAATGTATTTACCTTTCAATAGTGTGTTTTCCTTTCAATAACATGCTTACTTATTAGCAATGTGTTTTATTTTATCAAGTACAATTACTTTCATTTCCAACACAGAGTGTTTCAATTCTATATGTGTGCTTCCTTATTATATAATAAAGTATTTTCAAGATTAGATTTTATTAAGATAAGAAACTTAGAATATCAAAACCTCCCAAACTCTTCATGTAAGCCTAAAACCATAAACCTTACTACAAATAACTTTGGACACCACCCCTACTTTGAATGATATCAATAGAAAAGATGGTTAAAAGAAGGGATAGAAGAGAACCATCATGGATTTATAATGACACATATTATTGGTCCCTTTCTAGGCTTGCCTTAGGGATACTACCAACATCTAAGTGCAACACTTGTTCCACTTATAGTTATGTGACCTATGAACAACGAGAAGGTGGGACCAAGGCACAAATTGGGGGAAACAAAGACCTTAAAGGTGAAGGTGGTGGGATCCCATATATGATCTTGGTAAAGATGAAAGGCATGATAACTCTAGAACCAAAATAGGTTGAACCTTGTCCCCGCTTAGTGTGAGTGCACAAGTATTTTATTAATAATTCAAAAAAACAAGTATATAAGGGTGACTTTACTCCATTAACCCTTTTACAATGCAAACATGGATTTATATAGTTTTTACAAATGACCAGTAAAAAAAATAATCCTATAACCAACTAAATACGGAAAAACAACCCGTAAAGCAATTCTAATTAATAAATATAAAACATTAAAACTACCTAATAATTAAACTAAGTTTATTTTATGGGGGTGTCTTTACTAAAAGATGCATGCCCAATTTACAATAATTATTAATTACCTACCAAAAATCTAACCTAACGTTAAGACTTTGGAACAAGTCCTAACAAACCCCCCTATGATCTAAAGTCAGGTCTTTGGACACATACCAAGCATTTTTCTAAATTTTTCAAATTTGATTCTGTTAAGGGGTTTTGTGAAGATATCAGCTGTCTGATCGGCAGTTGGGAAATATATTGGATCAAGCATTTTATTTGCCACCAACATTTGTAGATAATGGTATTTGACATCCATATGTTTTGTTTTGGCATGAAACACTAGATTTTTGGACATCTTGATTGCACTCTGATTATCAATGTAAAACTGTGTAGGAACAAACTGAGAAACTTAAAGATCTTCAAGAATACGATGAAGGTAAACAATTTCTCTGGAAGCATCCCATGCTGAAATATACTTTGATTTGCCATTGTATCCTGGTTCTTACAACACCAAGCAATGGCAGCTGAACCCATATCCATAGTGTATCCTGTGGTTGACACTCTATCCTCCACACATTCACCAAAATTTGCATCACAATATCCAACAAGTTTGAAGTTCTTATTGTGGCGTTATTTAAGGCCATATGTTTTCATTCCTTGAAGGTAAAAAAGTACTCATTTTGCTGGATGCCAATGAATTTCTCTAGGCTCATGCATAAACCTAGACAAAATTCCAATTGAAAATGAAATATTGGGCCTAGTAGTCATCAAGTATATCAAACCTCCTACCAATTGTCTATATGTGGTGCCATCAAAAAAGGCACTGCTATCATCCTTAGATAATTTCAATTTACTTTCCATGGGAGTGAGGGCAGGTTTGCAATCACTCATGCCAAACCTCTCTAATAACTCAGAAATATACTTAGTTTGTGAAATGAAAATACTATGCTCTTTTTGAGTTACCTCTATGCCTAGATAGTAGTGAAGAAGTCCAAGATCTGTCATCTCAAACCCATCTTTTAATTCCTTCTTCACAAACTTGTTATGGTTTTCATCATTACCTGTAATAAACAAGTCATCAACATGGAGAACTAGTATCACCATTTTTTTACCTTGCACTCAAAAATAGAGAGTATCATCTGATTCACTGTGATGAAAACCAATGGATTTCAAGTATGAATCCATTTTCTCATACCAAGCCCTAGGTGGTTGTTTGAGCCCATACAAAGCTTTTGTCAATTTACACACTTTGTGTTCAGCACCCACCTATTCAAAACCCTGAGGTTGTTTCATATAGACTTCTTCCTATAAATCACCATTTAAAAAAGCACTTTTAACATCCAATTGATGTACTTTCCAACCATTTTGTGCTACTAAGGCAAGTACCATATGAATAGTGTGTCATTTGGCAGTTGGTGCAAATGTTTCCTCATAGTCAATACCTTCTTGTTGCGTATATCCTTTTGCAACAAGTCATGCCTTATGTTTATTAATGGAGCCATCTGATTTATACTTAGTCCTATAAACTCATTTACATCTGATGGGTTTAACATGTGGAGGAGGATCAACTAAAACCCATGTATTATTGTTAAGTATGGAATCATACTCATATTTCATTGCCTATTTCCAAACATGTTCAGTAGATGCCTCCTCAAAAGTGGATGGCTTAGTGGAAGAAGTAGTAACAACCATAGCATAGTTCACCTATTTTTGAGAATTCCTAGGCCCTGTTAAACCAAATTCATCTGCTGTCAAGTCAAAAAAAGTACTTTGAGCCCATTTTGGATACTTATACAAATTATTCAAATCAGGGACTCTAGAATTCTCATTATGTGGATCATTCGAAGGGGGACTTAGAGAATTTTCAACAATTTCTAAGTCATCAACCTGTCAACTTTTAGATGAAGGAGAGGAAAGTGAAGGAATTTGAGTTTCATACCATAACTTTGAAGAGTTATCCACATTATTCAAACTCTTATCTCTTTGTGAATTTTTCCTCTCTAATCTATCAAGTTGAGAATCAATCTCTGCAGTGTTCATTGTCCCAAACTCATCAAATATTACATCTCGACTCACTATGAATTCACCTGAATCTTGTGTAAGCAAACAAAACCCCTTTTTATCTTTAGAATAACCAAGAAAGATGCATTTTCAACTTCATGGTTCCAACTTAGTTTTATGTTTAATAGGAACCAAAGAAAAACATACACATCCAATCACTTTCAAGTGTTTAACTTTGGGTTAAAACCCATACCATGTCAGGAATCTAGAACAACAAACATGCTCTGACTCAACTCGTTAGGATCTTGCTCCTCAGAAAGAGCACAGTATGATTACCAAATATATAAGCAATTGAATATGCGGAAATAACCAGAAACACAAGTAACTAGAATTCACCAATAGCACAGAATATGAGAGACAATACACTATCTTGTATTAACACTATACAGAAAAGAATACATCAAAGAGCCGCCACACTCTTTCACCTTACAGAGATTCACCACACCTCAAGTGTACAGTAATTCTTCTCACACACTCTCCTACACAAAAACGGTCCCAACAACCAACTCACACACAAAATTGGTGTTCACCTCACCAACCAGTCAGTAATAACCCTGCCGGTACATCAAGCACTCTATAGCACTTCAAGCTGATCTCTCATGAACCTGCAACCTGCAATTCAAAGACCAAACTTACATGTAGATCCCCAATGAGCTTGCAACAACCTGCAACTCATAGATCTTACAACTAGAAGGAACTCTTCCTTTCTATCTCATGCCTTAAACAATACATGCCAATGGGTCTATAAATAGATCCCTAACTCAAACAATAACTAAGACTCTTAATTTAGACAATTATCCTCGCAGCCCAAGACTCTGGCTGGTCTTAACATGCAAACTCATCATTCACTTAACTAACTGTCCGTGAAACGAACACTTTGGGAACACACAGGCGACCGACGCCGGTCCCTGCTGGTCTGGTTCTGCCGACGTCGGCCGACTTCCTGCCGTCGCCGGTGGCTTTCTGCACTGGACTCTGCCGACGTCGGTCATGCTGCCGACACCGGTTCCTATAGAAATCAGCAACCATTTGTTCCTAGTTTGCAAAGGTTGAAGCTTTTAGCTCCACAACCTAACAATCTCCCACTTGGAGATAAACAGCTGTAACCTGTACCTATACCTGTACACCGTCTAGTTTGTTTCCTTGGCTTTGTATCCCTCCTCAAGATCACTCTTGAAGACCAACCACCACAAAATCCGTGATGCAAAATCTGTCATCCAAATTACCTGCCACATCCGCATCTACAACCATGTAGAAAAAGAACTTGACCCTGCATAGCATGTGCACCTGCTGCTGGTCCCACTGAACTGCCCTTCAGTATTACTCTCTCAGATTGACTCCAAACTTGTGACAACTCCCACTGCTTGGGAAAACTCAGGTTTAGTACATAACATGCACTCAACCTCACTATGTGAATCAAGACACCTGTTCTATGAACTGTCTAACCATCGGCGTGCTAACCGGCTTCACACAATCATCCTGAAACAAAGTCAACAAGACCTCCATGTCTCTAGAACACACTCATGCCAAAGAATCTTGCTGCTCCCAGATTCTCCATGACATACACCTAAACTAGCTTTACCTTTAGTTCAGAAATACCTGTATATGTAACCCTGCAACAAGCACATCATACAAAAAATAGAATAGTGTAGCTAATACTATCCAACCTGGTAAAGAGAAACACAATGATCAAACCTCCATTGCCCTGCAGCTAAAACAAGATCATATACCCTGATCTTCCATCTCACGTATCCATTTCCGCTCTTCTTTATCCTCAACATCCATTCATCTCTCAGTGCTTACTTCCAGCTGGCAACACTACCCAAAACACCTGTTTGGTTCTCCTCCAAGGAATCACATCCTCATCCATGCCTAGCTCCCACTGTTTCCTGGATCTACCTGTTCTGCTTCTTTAATAACTTCCTGGTCCTATGCCATAAGTGAGCAACAAGTAGTGTAAATAAGGGAAATGACAAATTTAAGAACTTACTTACACCTTCAGTCCTCCATATGGGCGCTTGAGACTCCATGACAACTAGCTGTCCACCCAAAATTCATCTCAGTAACCGATGCCGGTCACATCTCAGTCTACAGCCGACCGATGTCGGTTCCTGCGACTGCCTCCCTGCCGACGTCAGTTTCCCCTGGCCGACGCCGGTCTCTTTCTGCCCCGAGTCACCGACGTCGGGCTGCACATAGCCGACGTCGGTCCCTGTCTGGACATCGACGCCGATTTTCCTGCCGATGTCGGTCTCTGTGTTTTTCTTGTGAGACCTGACTTTTTCCTGCGAGCTCTTTTTGGATCAAAACCTTGTCCAAATCACCCTTGCTCTGCTCAGAATTCCTCTGCACCTTATGCTGAACTCTGTTCGTCACTTTCTCCTTGAAAACCAAAGCTTTCCCGTTCTTGTCACTAACATCGGATTCCTCAAGAAACCTCACTTTCTTCTTCTGCATACAGAAACCACGATCCATGCCTTCCAGATCCAAAAGCATATTCTTTGACTCAAGAACCAGCATCTCCTTCTTATCTATGTGACCAAGCCTATCAAGCCACATCTCTGAATCTACAGCTGAAGTAGATAACCCAGAAAGAGAATCAGTAAAACAAGTAGATAGATAAAGCATACCTACTTTCTTACCTCTAGCTATAACAAGTGTACCCTTGGTAACCTTCCAAGAGTCCACTGTGAGAGTTACTGTGCAACCCTCTTCACCCAAACTTCTAACCGAAATCAGATTCTGCTTCAGAACTGGGACATGCATGACCTCCTTTAACACCCATGTGTCACCTGTCTGCAATTTCAGCTTCACTTTGCCTTTGCCAACAATCTGACAAGACTTACCATCCCCTACACAAATTTCTCCAAAGTCTCCCTGGACATACTCATGAAAAAATTCTCTATGTGGAGATGCATGAAAAGAGGCACCAGAATCTAATACCCAAGATTCTACTTTATCCAAAGAACATACCAGAGCATCCTATGCAACGTAGCCTGCAACATCTGCTTCTTCTCCATGTTCTTCATGATGATCTTCACCCGATCTGCAATCTCTCTTTAAGTGCCCTTGCTTTCCACATTTCCAGCAGGTTATTCTGCCATACCTGGACTTGGATCTTTTGCCTGTCTTCGACCTTGATCTCCCACGCTCTGTCCTCTCTCTTGGCCTTCCTCTTCCTTCAACACTCAAAGCATTTCCAGATAATTCACCTGTGCTTTTCCTGCGTATCTCTTCATTCAAGATTACACTCACAACATCATCCACTTTTAAGACTTTTGAAGGAGACACAGTATTAGAAACTGCCATTACCAAACCTTCCCAACTTTCAGGTAATGAACACAAGATTAAGAGAGCTCTAAGTTCATCATCAAATACAATATTCACTGAACTTAACTGGTTTACCAAACCATGGAAATCACTAAGATGGCTATGAATAGATCCACCTTCCAACATTTGCAAATTAAATAAACGCTTCATAAGAAATACCTTGTTTGAAGCCGAGGGTTTTTCATATAAATTTGCCAAAGATTTCATCAACTCCACCATTGTCTTACACTGTGATAAGCTGGAAATCACAGATGAATCAAGACTCAATCTAACAGATCCCAGAGCCTTCCGATCAAGAACCTCCCATTCTTCATCTTTCATATCCGAGGGTTTGCTAGCAACCCCACCCAACGGTAAGTACAAATCTTTCTGATACAGATAGTCCTCAATCTGTATCCTCCATAATTGGTAGTTCTTGCCATTAAACTTTTCCATTCGTAGTTGACTGCTTTCTGCCATTGCTCAACTCCCACTCAAACAGAAACCCTGTGAGTAACCTGTAATCAAAACACACTACCCAGATCTACACCAATCTGTTAGTATCCCAACCAAAAGCTTTGATACCACTTGTTGGTATCAAGCTCAAGAACCTACAACCAAGGCTCTGATACCACTTGTCAGGAATCTAGAACAACAAACATGCTCTGACTCAACTCGTTAGGATCTTGCTCCTCAGAAAGAGCACAGTATGACTACCAAATATATAAGCAATTGAATATGCAGAAATAACCAGAAACACAAGTAACTAGAATTCACCAATAGCACAGAATATGAGAGACAATACACTATCTTGTATTAACACTATACAGAAAAGAATACATCAAAGAGCCGCCACACTCTTTCACCTTACAGAGATTCGCCACACCTCAAGTGTACAGTAATTCTTCTCACACACTCTCCTACACAAAAATGGTCCCAACAACCAACTCACACACAGAATTGGTGTTCACCTCACCAACCAGTTAGTAATAACCCTACCGGTACATCAAGCACTCTATAGCACTTCAAGCTGATCTCTCATGAACCTGCAACCTGCAATTCAAAGACCAAACTTACATGTAGATCCCCAATGAGCTTGCAACAACCTGCAACTCATAGATCTTACAACTAGAAGGAACTCTTCCTTTCTATCTCATGCCTTAAACAATACATGCCAATGGGTCTATAAATAGATCCCTAACTCAAACAATAACTAAGACTCTTAATTTAGACAATTATCCTCGCAGCCCAAGACTCTGGCTGGTCTTAACATGCAAACTCATCGTTCACTTAACTAACTGTCTGTGAAACGAACACTTCGGGAACACACAGGCGACCGACGCCGGTCCCTGCTGGTCTGGTTCTGCCGACGTCGGCCGACTTCCTGCCATCGCCGGTGGCTTTTTGCACTGGACTCTGCCGACGTCGGTCATGCTACCGACGCTGGTTCCTGTAGAACTCAGCAACCATTTGTTCCTAGTTTGCAAAGGTTGAAGCTTTTAGCTCCACAACCTAACATACCATGCCTCATATGGAGTTTGTCTCAAAAGTGCAACTATGGGGGACCTATTTCTCAAATACACTACAGTACTAATAGCTTCAGCCCAAAATTTATCATCAAGCTATTTATAGTGCAACATGGCATGTGTTGTGCCCTCTAAAGTTCTATTCATTCATTTAGATACTCCATTTTGTTGTGGAGTATAAGCATTACTATATTGTCAATGAATTCCATGTTCTCGACAATAGTCTAAAAATTCATTTGAGGTATACTCACCTCCATTATCTGAATGAAGAGTGGCCAAATGTGAACTCGTTTCTTTTTTGACTAAGTGTAACCAATCAACAAACTTAATGAAAACTTCAGATTTATTTTTCATAAAGAATACCCAAGTCATCCTAAAAAAGTCATCGATAAACAAGACAAAGTATCTACACCCACCAATGGATGAATTTTTCATGTCACATACATCACTATGAACTAACTCTAAACATCTGTTAGCTCTCCAAGATGACTGTTTAGGAAAATTTTCCCAATTTTGTTTGCCCAAATCACATGACTCACAAAGAATACTATCTTTGTGAAAAGTGGGCAACCCATTCACCATACCATATCTCTGCAAATCCACTAAAGAGTGGATATTCAAATGTCCATAGTGGAGATGCCATAACCACTGTGTAGACATAGTACCTGTACCTATGTCAACAACTTCCACAAGTTCTATATTGGGAGGAAGCACCTTACAATGCAATCTAACCAAGTTTCCATCTTCATATCCTATATACATTGTTTTATAATTATCCTTCACTCAATTAATGTAAATGAGCCCATTTTAAAGCACAATTTGATAACCTTTCTTTCAAATAGTTACCAAAGAAAGTAAGTGTTTCTTCAATATGGGAACATACCAAACATCCTCCAAGTATTTTATAGACCCATTAGGAAGAAGAATTCGAATAGAACCAAGTCTTAGTGGTGTATGCATAGACTTATCTGCTAAGGCAACTGGAGAGAGAGAAGCTTCCTTATAAGACCAAAAGAAATCTCTCCTAAATGTCATGTGTTTGGTTGCTCCTGTGTCTAAAACCCATACATCTGTGAGCTCATCTCTAGCCTCATATTCAATATAATCAATGTGCCCCAAAGTAGTGAATGCAAATTCATGGGCAACATTACTAGATTCATCATAGTCATGATCAGCATACTAAATAGAGTTACTCTTAGTCACTTTTTGTGGCCTCTAAATTTTATCAAAAGGAATCCTACATTATGAGGCAATGTGACCAAATTTTCCACATCTATGACACTGAATGTTTGATCTACCTCGACCTCTGCCCCTATATGAATTGTGACCATGTCCTTGATCACTTGTTTCATGTGAATGTGATTGATTAGATTGTTGATTATTTGAATGACCCCTACCTCTATTTTGATATCCGCCTTCTCTGTAACCTTGACCCCCTCTAGAACTATTTCCTCTATTATTTATTTTGATGCCCAGATGAAGATGAACTAGGCTTTGACTCTAAAACATGGGATTCTTCAATTTTATTGGATTTATTGGGTAGAGAGAGGTCATGTTGGATGAGAAACTCAGCCAACTTATCAAAGGTGATGCCTGTGATCTTGTCAGAGACATGCAACATTTCAACAAAATTCCTATAGGACCCTGGTAGTCCTTTCAAAGTAGCAGTAACTATAAGGTCATCATCTAGTTTTCCAAAACCAGCCTTAGTGTACTTAGTAGTGATATTTTTCAACTTAGACATATATTCTCCCATATCCCCATCTTCATCTAATGAAAAAGTAAACAACTGCATATGAATATCTATCTTCTTATGCTTAGGTTTCTTATCATACAAATCTGACAATGTTTTCCATGCAATGTAACTATGAGGAGAATTTTCAATATGAACATACGTATCACAAGTACAATAATATTTAATGAGAGATAAGGCCTTAGAATCACGCAAATTGAAAATATCTAACTTAGCCTGCTCTGTTGGCAATATGGGATTTTCATTCTTAACAATATCCCATAACTCATTAAACACTAGTGAAGCCTCCATCAATTATTTCCAATCTGAATAATTGGAAATTGTTAATCTATCACCATCTGAAAGCTAATTTTGAATTTTTGGCATTTTGAAATGAAAACAAGTGTAGTAGAGAAATGTGTGACAAAATGCAAAATAAATGAAACAAATATCACACTCATTGCACAAGACACTGCTTCTATGGGGTTTTGCACTTAACCTCCGCATAGAGCGTAAAAGAAAAAACAAGTATTTTTGATGGGTTTTGCACTTAACCACACCAAAAATTAATGATTACACCCTTATTTCACCAAATTACAACCTTATTTCACCAATTACACCCTTATCTCACCACAACAATGCAAAAGAAATATGATTGAATTCCACCCCTTTTTTGAAAAATTAAATAACACAATACAATAAGTATGTGTTTTACAATATTTAGATTTAAAAAAGGGAATATTCCTTTTTCAAAAAAAACATATTCCAAGGCAAAAATAACATTATCCAAAAAGAATGGATTTGAACCCTTGACCTCCTCTTTTGCAAGCTTCCAACAAAATAAGCTTAACTAATTGCTCTAAGAGCATTTGCAGAACATCATACTCAGAAATTTCTACTTATACTAGATTTTTGTGTATGAGGGAAAATTAAAAAAAATTACATGTGAATGTGAGTAAATAAATTCAAATTATTTTTCCCCCTTTTTTTTTATAGCCTCTCTTTCAATCTTCTCCTATGGGACCTAGTCACAACAAATTTATGAAAATCAAACTTTAGAAAAATCAAAAATAAAATTCTAATTTTTATTCCAGCACCATGTTTGCCTGGGATGCCATGGCTGCTGCTAGAGAATTAATTTTTCACCTGTTCTCTTACCTATAGGCCGTACAAATCCATACAGGCTGGATACAGAGGATTTTTATTGTGTTTTTGCAAATTTTTTTTTGAGGTGTATTTGCAGGAAATGAGATCAAAATAAACTTGGGCATTGAAAGGCTGTACAACAGGTCGTACAAGTGCAAAAAAATTCCAGATTTTCAATTTGAATGCACAAACAGAGGTTTAATACCATTTGTAGATGTTTTAGCTATTAAGAAGCCTGAGAATGAATGGAAATAACAAAGGCAGCCATGTATGGAAATTTTTAGAAGTTTTCAACAGAAAATAGGCCGTACAAATCTGATTTTGGCCAAAAAAACAATGAATTTAATAACATTAAATGCTAAAAATTCATTTTTTATGCCAAATGAGGAGGTTTAACATAGG
This sequence comes from Torreya grandis, assembly GCA_037957365.1. Lineage (NCBI taxonomy): Eukaryota > Viridiplantae > Streptophyta > Pinopsida > Cupressales > Taxaceae > Torreya > Torreya grandis. The sequence goes on along the minus strand of JARHVA010002891.1, from coordinate 111,813 downwards.
AAAATGGAGTATAAATGATCAAAAAAGACCAGACTGTGGTATATGGAAAATACAGGTTTAAATGTGAATAATATTTGAAAAATTAAAATAATTTAATAATTTTTCAAACATTTAAAACAATAAAAAAATTTCATTTTATATGGCATACCTTATTTCATGCCAAAAGATATCACGTGAATTGTTTTTTCACCTTGCTCCTTCAAATTCACCGTGCTCCCAAAATAACCATGCTCTGATACCACTGATAACTCCAGAACCAAAATAGGTTGAACCTTGTCCCCGCTTAGTGCGAGTGCACAAGTATTTTATTAATAATTCAAAAAAATAAGTATATAAGGGTTCCTTTACTCCATTAACCCTTTTACAATGAAAACATGGATTTATATAGTTTTTACCAATGACCAGTAAAAACAACTAATCCTATAACCAGCTAAATATGGGAAAACAACCCGTAAAGCAATTCTAATTAATAACTATAAAACATTAAAACTACCTAATAATTAAACTAAGTTTATTTTATGGGGGTGTCTTTACTAGAAGATGCATGCCCTATTTACAATAATTATTAATTACCTACCAAAAATCTAACCTAACGTTAAGACTTTGGAACAAGTCCTAACAAGGCATGATTTCCTAAACATCTCCATGTTAGACCAGTGCATGGCTAAGATTTAGTTATGGTGGAGGTGCCTATATTTGAGGAGCCTATGGATGTGATGTAGGCTTCTTCTCAGTGACCAAAGTAGATTATACATGCTTCCTTTTATTCTTATTCTTCACCTTGACCCATGCTAGCACTTTATTACCATCATTTAGGTTGAGATAAATTTCATCATCCTCATGGGGCTCATGATGGTAAATGACATTTTATTAGGCCATGTGTTTCACCGCATGGGTGTGAATAACCTAGTGAGGATCCCATTCTTTATGCTCTATCTTTCCCAATGCATAGTAATTAATGTTGGTTGTCATCTTCTATAGTGATGACATACTCTTATAGTTAAGGTGGATAATGATTATTAGGAAGTGTGGGCACACATTTTTTTAATGATAAAAAAATAACCCCAAGATGCCCTTGACTAATTGATGAGGAATTTCTTGTTCTATGAAGTGATCCAAGACTTGTTAGGGTAAGAGAAGATGGGCCTCTCATATACCCTCCACCCAAATTATGGTGTGATATTTATAATACCATCATGCCCATATGGGTAGGGCATCCTCCTTATCACCTCTAAAATTCATGGCATAGGTTTCTTATTGATGCCTTGATAGACCATAGTGTATAAATGCTCACAGATTTCCCAAATGTGATTTTGATAGTGGTGAGCATATAACTTGTAGAACATGATGTGAATTATAGATCCTATCGAAACCTAGGGTGGGAACATCATGATTTTGAATGACAGGGTGGTGTAAATCATGTATATAATGTAGGATAACATGTATAAATTAGCTTTATCCCAAGCCTCAAAGATTCTCTTAATGAGGTTGAAGTAGATAAAATTTATCAGGTCTAGGGCATCCTCTCCCTTTAGGATAATACTCACTAAAGGCAACCATAATATGTTTACATGCATGGTGTCACTAGCTCTAAATAAGTGGTTTAGGAGGATCATCCAAACACAAACTCCTTCTTAGAAAAATTGGATGGGGTAAGTGTGGATATTTTCCTTCTTGGTCCACCATTCCTGGTTAATGGCCCAATCCTTTATAACTGCATATATCACATGTGTTTTACTCCATGCCTCTAAAGTGCTCTAATTGTAGTTGATGGTGTATTTTAGGAGGTTTTAATATTATTTAAAAGTAACCCCAAGATATCTACAATTATATTCATTGAGTTGGCCAAGTAAACTAGGTCCTAAGCTCACAAATAAATATGACCTAAACTTTGTAGTAGATTACAGATGAGGTTTGTGCAAGGGAATACTTTGGTTTTGCACATGACCTTATGAAATCCTAATCTTTCCATGGCTATGAGTTCATTGAGGAACTCAATTTGATCTTCATAGTCATTAGGGGTGGGTGACTAATGTATTAAATTTCCTTGAATAACTTATTTTAGTGCTTGAATTGTATCAGATTTGGCAAGAAAGTGGTATCCCAAAATACAAGCTCTAGCTTATGGTTAGAATACAATATGACCATCTATGAGAGTCATGATATTATCTATTATGGAATTTTGGGTTGAAGAGGAGTACTAAAAACCTAAGCAAGCATTGTGGAGAAAAATTCTTGGGAATTAGGAGTGGGAATGGTAAACTTGATTGTTTGGAGGATGTATATGGATCTAACAATATCTTGTGCATTAATGAATCTTGGCATCCCACCTTGTGTGAAAATTTAAATTTGAGTTGGTGGCATAATCCTCTCAATCTTTCCTTGATTTGGAATTAAATTGGATATTTTAAAAGAGCCACTTAGTTTATATTTTATGATGGAAATTAGATATTTATCCAATATTTGATTAGATCCTAGATACCCAAATTATTTAATGTAGGGGGCATGGTAGGATTGCACCCACTTTATCCCCTCGTGTCACCTTTAGTACCCATGAGTCAGATCATATGTCATTTATTGATTGGGTACTTTATTTATAGGTTATACCATATAAGTGCAGAAAATCCTTCATCCATTTATCTCTTTGTGTATTAGATTTAGTTGTGTGATTGATGAGGACACATGGTAGCCTATGATTGGTTCTTAGTTCTGATCATACTGTGATTCTATCTCAATTAGGACATTCTTAAACCTTTTTTGTAGACTTTTATGGAAGTGACACATGGTAGCCTATGGTTGACTAGGATATCCTAGGGATATAATAATTCTAACAATCTTGGGAGGTTGACAAGTATGATAAGTTCCATGTGGCACTTTCTCATTTACTAAGATCTTTTATGTATTTGACAATTCTAACACCTTGAAAAACTAGCAAGTTTGGTAGGTTCCACATAACACTTTCTCATTCTCTAGGTTCTCTCAAGGATATGACAATTATAACATCCCTAAAAAATTGATAAGTCTGATAGGTTCCATGTGTCACTTTATCATTCATCAGTCTCTCCTGAGGCTCTAATAATTTTGAGACTCCTAGGAGACTGGGAATTTTGATAGGCTCATGCAGTACTTTCTCATTCATTAGGATATCCTATATCTCTAAAAATTATGACACCCCTGAGAAATTGGCAAGTTATACAATATCCAAGTGGTCCTTTCTAATTTTTTGGGCTCTCTTGAGAGATTTATGAAAATTGACTAAGTTAAATGGATGACCAAATAATCAATTTAAAGCTTACATGCCCATAAATGAAGCTTCATGAAATGCCAAGTAGGACTCCAAGATGATGTTATCTTGAGAAAGCTTGCATAATATTAACTATATGAAATAATATAGTTAGCACAAAATATTCTAAGTATGAGGAATCTTTAATTTTATGATAAAGAAGTGTTACATTGTTAATAACACAAGAAACAAAAGGATATCGAGGGCTACCATTCATGTACAAAAAATATTGTGAAACATTCAGCAAATTGAGGTGAAATATGGATTGAATGATTTTCAAAATTCAAGACTAAGGGTGAGAATATTGGAGATAAAAGAGACTTCTAAGTTGATAAATTTTATATGGATCCTCCTTTTTTTAGATAGAATTAGGGTCATGTTGACCACAATAATTGGTGATTTTATAGGGAAAATGTTGCCCTAATGTTTATAAATCAAACTATAAGCCTCCATTACTGAACTACGAGATAAAAACATAAATCTCCCTTTAGAAAACTTTTGAGGAAAAGAGAGCACTCAATTTTACTTTACCAAATAACATACTAGGCCCTAATTCCTTTAAAGGGATAATTCTATGTAAAGAGTGATTCTGTTGTTATCATGAATCAACTAGGCAAGTTTGGACACTCCTTATGTACTCATAGTTTCTTAAAAGCCACTTTAATTTTATAATTTGGATAAATAAAGGAAGAGTTAGGCATTTATCTACTACCATCCAGGTGTCCATAGCCCTAATAGAGATGCCTTTGGTCTCGCTCAAGGCCTTACTCCATTTTCAGCCAGGGTGAAAAACTTGCAATGGACGTTGCCCAGATCACTCTTTCTTAGGAATAAATTTGAATTTTCATGAGACTCATACTCCTTTTCATTTGATATTTCTTTTCTTGATCTAGGAGGAATAGGAACTATTATATCCAAGGTGTAAGGATGATTCAATGAATTGTTTGTACTAAGAATGTCTTTTACTTGTTCAATGATTTAAATGTGATAGATATGTTCCTTTTGAGTTTCATGATGAACCTTGTTGAAATATGGACTTTATCAATTCATATTTTCATTTCTAAAAAAGTGACTCCTAATCCCTTTAGTATCTTAATACAATTTATTTTGCTTATCACTCTTTTCAATAATGGGGGTCCATATTCCAATTATGGGACTGCATTTTAAATGTTTTATCAACTTTGAAGTGATCAGACTCAAGGGAATGAGGACCTAATATATATGGGATTCCTCTTATTATAATGGTCCTAGCCACTTTTTAATATAAATCATGGGAATAAGGTAGGAATATTGCAAGGTTAACAAGGGAAAACAAAGGGAGAACAAGAGAAATCCCCATAGTGATCAAATTCACACCAAAACAAACAAAAATCAAGAGACAAAAAAGTAAAGACAAAAAAACAATAATGAACAAACAAAAAAAATAGCCACTCTAATCTAATATATACATCACCATTCACTTCCTCAAAGGGATAATTTGATATTACATTATAAGGGACAACTGAGAAGTAGTGCTTCAAGAACTATCCATTAACACAAAATAGGATATATTTTCCTTCTAAGTCCTTGATGCAAAAAACATTTGACCCCAATAGTTTAGATATCTGGTATGGGCTGATCCAGAGCGGGTTGAGCTTGGTGTGTTACCCCTTCTTATGGGATTGATCCCATAGTATGACTAGATAAAATATTTTAAAATATTTGACCTTAACTCTCTTGTTGAACCATCTTTTAATAGTACCCTAGTGCTCTTTGATTTTTTATAAGGCTTCCTCTAAGGCATCTTAGATATATACATAATAGTTTCAAACTTTTATCATTTACTAACAATTTGTATCTTGTATTAACCCATCAAGTCTTAATCTCTTTGAGTGCATGACTTAAGGGGTGCATCAGGAAAGGGGTAAGTAGACCATTAGTACTTCGCATGATTATTATCCCTTTTGCCACTTTTTATCTACACACTTCTTTCCTAAAAACATTATCCCTAAGCTTGTTCTTCTCTACTGTACCCTCTCTAGTCATTTTCTAATTTTATTCTCCTTTTCCTCACCTTAATCCCTTTTTATTAGTCAATTTCCTAAGTCGACTAGGTTGACCCTGTACAGTTTCTGGTTATTTTCACTTAGGAATTAGTTTGGCCTTTGGTCGACCTAGCTCATGACCTAGTGAATTATTGTCCAAAATTGTGTTAGGTCGATTGAGTCATCCCTATCATTTGGGATTTTTAGAAGGTTTTAAGGTCAAATATGCCTATATATACACGTTCATTTCCATGATTTATTATGAGAATAAGCAAGAGTGAATGAACATCTACTTATTGACTAGTCTACTTGAGAAGTAAAGCTTAGGGTTCCATACTTTATTTAGAGATATGAATCTTATCATGTGGAGGAGTATCTTGGATGCATTGATAGGTTGTGTAGCCTAGAGTTGATTTTTTTTTGTTATCCTTATATACCACAAAAAACTCTTGCAAAGCACCTTGTCCAAGGGAGAGATTGAGGCTTAATGGATTCATCTTCAAAGGTAAGTATTCCTAACTTTATTTCTCCATTATAAGAGTATATAGATATGCATTTTTACTTCTCTTCTATGCATTAGGATTCCATATACATTGATGTGACTATATGTATTCTATGCATGTTTAGTTTTATTTTTTCTAACCCCCACTTTGTGCCACAAGCTTTGGTGAGCACTAGATTATATTTACTTTACTTTTTATTAGTTTAGGTGAAATATAAAAACTCAAGACCCCCTTAGGGTTATTATGTGATTATGGTAGATTGGAGGATTTGGAACCCTCCTTATCATGGTGTATTGAAATAAGAGATCCCATAATTAGGTCTAGAGGATTCCTATATTAGTCATGTTATGACTTAACAAATGTGTCCTTAATTAGAAGTGTATGGTCTGATCTATGTTCTTTGAGGTAGGATTGATTTATAAAAATGATGCATTTTTGATTGCATAAATTTTGTTTAACCCGATGTTAATATAACCATTATAGGGTTTGTTTAATTTTTTTCATTTTTATTATCATATATTTATGATACTGTATCGATTGTATCGACATAGTTCTAACTTCTGTGCATAGGTTTAACATAGTTACATCAAAATGACTCTGTTATGTCTGTGCAATATTTTTACTAGGTTTAGGCTACTGGGTTGACCCAATTGACATAATACATATTTTTAGACTTTTATAAATCTAGTTTAACATACTAGGTTGACCTTATCAACATAGTAACATTTTTTAGGTTTTTAGCAACAAGTTTATATAAAGCTTGGTTGACCCACTCAACATAGTTAGCAAAGTTTGCAAGTTTTAATCAAGTTATTCAAAAACAATATCACTTATTTTCATCTTCCAACCCACAAGGTTCCTTTATATCTTTCTTTCTCTTTCCTTACAATCTTATTTTTCATACTCTATAGTCTTTAAAATTACCCTTAAACAGTCAACTAGGTCGACCTTGTTGACATAGTTTTGTATTCTATATTTTATCTAGAAATCTAGGTTGACCTTATTGACGTAGTTCATTTTTAGATCTTTACTTTCATAGTGTAGAGGTGACATTGTTGACCTTGTTCTATATTCTTTGCATACACTATCGACTGACTCGATACTGTACTATGTTTTAAAGTTGGAATTAACCCATATATGCTAGTAATTATCTCATACTTTCATTTCTTGTTGATTGCATTCTTAGAATATATCACATAGTCTAATTAGATGATTTTTCAATATACCATTTAGTTACACTATTTTCTCTTTTATGCACACACCACCAGATCAAAAAATCTTAAAATGCATTTTAACAATTGTCTACCCAAGGCCTACCTACTTATATTTCATCAACAAGGAGGAAACCAACTTGATTATATAGCCAAGTATAAACATGTGGTTAATGGTATATTTTGGATAAATACCTAAAAATGGTGTGTGAAGTGAGGGGGTAGGCCCCAATACCAAGCCTATACCATTACTAATACAAATCCATTTTCAACCTAAACATACTTAAACCATCCTTATATTATTTTATAGTTCCTTACTTACAACCAACCTCCTATTACATCTAAAACTATATTTTAATAATCTAAAAAAATTTAGGTTGAACACTTAGTTAGCTTTTACTTTCCAAGTTGATTGCTTTCTCTTTGCTCAATTGTATGTTGTATTGCAAAAACTTGCATAAGCCAATGTTGGTACAAGGTTTTATGTTGTGTGTCTCAATTGGATCAGCCTCATTGATCTAATTAATTGTGTGTTTAATTTAGCTTCTTAATTTTATAAGCATTTGAAAAATTATTCTCATTTCAGTATACAATCAATTTTATCAACATAGTATTATTTTCTACCCCTCAGATACAAAACTAGGTCGACGTAGTTGACCCTATATTTTTTCCCTACTTAATTCCTATCTAGGATATAAAACTAGGTCAACCTTGTATTCCTATATCACCAATTTTATAGACCCTATTTTATATACTTGGTTGACCCAGTTGACTCTATATAGTTTCTATCACTTTCTATTCTCTTGCTTTTTGCATCTCTGTTACCTTGTTTAGTCCTTTTCCTTCATCATGAACTTTATATTTAAAGACAATACTGAGTTGAATTCAATAGACATGATGAGTTTTAACAACTCTAATAGGCTCTCCCTTAATCAGAGTAGGACTCCTCTTTTGGATGAGAGTAATGTTCATATAGCCACTTGCACAATGAACTATTGGACCCCTCCTCATTCCTCTTCATAGCATAATCCTCTCTTCTGACTAGAAGATTAACCAAACTATATTATACCTGTAAAATGTTCTTAATTATCTCTAAATATCCTCAACATAGAGGAAAGGATCCTTCTACCATTTACCATCTCATAATTACTGTGCAAGTTGAAGAGCCTCATTCATCTTCTCCCACATTCTCACATGGATTTGGGGGTACTACCTTCTTTGATTCTCAATCTCTTCCCTCTAGTATGATCCCTTCTCATACCATGACCTCTTGTTCTTTAAATTCTTCTACCTCCATGCCTAGTACCTCCACTAACATGGTAGGTTCTACATCTAGTGGACCTCTCCTAAGATCCACTCTCTTTAATCCTTTTACTAGTGCATCATCTGCTACCCAATCTAATCATGCTTATAATACTTTCTCTTCTCATCCTTTCTTTAGGCCATATTTTTCCACACAAGTAAATTTTTCCACCAGTACCTCACATTTTAATAGTTCCTCTCAAGCTCCTATACACACCAATAGTGGTAACCAAGCCACTAATCCCAACTCTAATGCTTTAAATAATGCTAACAATACCAATAAAACACACTAACTTTTATTACAAACACTTAACCAAATGAATAATTTTCAAGCTCATAATAAAAATAAAAATGATTAGAATTAAAAATCACCTTCTCCATCTATAAACTCATCCTCAACCAATGTCTTGGGGCATGCATAATAAAAATTTTCCCCCACCTCCTCTTTGAGAGTCCCAAGGCAATATCATCCCTCAACCTCCTTTGGTCAACAAAACCATTAAGCATCTTCAAAATGAGCCTCTTACCACTCAAATTGATAATATTGATATAAGATGTATCACTCCTACCATTTATCATAATGGATCAACTGATCCTACTCTTCATCTCAAAACATTTAGAAGTATTTATAAATATTGGGTTAAATTGAATATTTTTGATACTACCAAGCTCAGCCAAAACCCTTACGGGTGATGATTTATATTGGTACAACCAACTTAAAACTCATTGTATCACTAGTTTGAAAATTTTAGTAAATGATCTAGTTTAAGATTTCTAAACTAGTGATCTTTCTGGGAATACTTTGATCCATTTTATAAATTATAAACAACTTGAAAATGAAACTTCCCAATATTTTATTAAAAGGTGGAACACATTGTCCAACATATGTAAACACAACATGGATGATGATAACCTTTTCCATATATTTACCAATGTTCTTTTTCCCAAGTTACAATATCAGGTCCATGCTCTCTCTCCATATACCTTAAGAGGAGGTCATTAACCAAGCAAAACATCAAGATTTCCTTATGCATCAATTTGAACCACCCCAACCTTCTATGGGTCCTTGTATCTTAAGAATTTTTTTTTAATGCTACCAATGATGGTGTCATAGACTATTATGACACCATTCACATTATTCAAGTTGTTGTTCTTAACCAATATTTCTAACCAACTCCTCCTTCTCAACAATTCACCAATCCTCATTTATCTTCACCTAATACCATCAATGTTCACAAACCTCTATCCTTAGTTGAATTAATAAAATGTCTACCTAGGCCTCTACCAGGAGATCGTGATCCCATTCATCCTATGAAATCTTGATTTGATATTAACAAGTTTTGTTGGTTTCACGCTAGTTAGGGTTATTCTCATGAGACATGTAGGAAGCTTCATAATTTAGTGATGGATTTTATTCTTGGTCCTAATTTTGATCATGCCTCTATCATTCAAAAATGTCAACAAGCCTATGACATTTCTTTTAAGGGTCATGAAACACATCCTAAATCTTAAGCCTTGAATCAAGATAATACTTATTTGGCTATCTACAAATACCCTCTTCCTAGTCACCAACCTAATCAAGATACCCAAGACAAGCCCACCCCTTCCACCAATAATATATAAAGTTTTGTTGATCCCACTTCTGAAGAGAATGTGGTTAATATGACTAATATGTGAAGGTTGGTTGATTTTATTGATCCTTAACCTATCTACACTCCTCTATTATCTCAAATATTTTGTGTTACTAAATGAGTTGGGGAAAAATAACCTTATAACCTTTGATGAACCCATTCCAACTCCTCCTTTAGATAACACTTCCCATTCTATTTATACTCTCTTTCCATCTTATTTACCTAACACTAATGATAATCAATATTCTATTAACACTTCTTATACCAATTCTTAAAACCAACCTGAACCAACTACTTCATTTTCACAACATAATTTATAACCTTGTCCTAAATCTTCTTCTTATTATCAACATAAATTATAATGCACTTTAAATCTCCTTTTGAGGACCTTATTAATCATTATGTACCTATTTCTAACAATCTCATCATGGGTTAAGATGAGTGGGATCCCATCATCGAACTCACTAATCTCCCATCCAAAATTCCATTTCTTGAACTTATGAGGACCTATCCACATCATCAAAACCATCTTATGTAACTCTTGTTTGAAATGAGCATCCCTTGCCCTCATCTAGCAGGATGTGAAGCAACCTTATCTAGATCTAAATATAGCATATTATAATAATGTGAAGAGATGTCCATCCATGTTAACAGAATGATGAACACTTCTCTTTCCTTAAAATTTCATATCAATTTTATGATTCTTAATGAGATTATGCTTCATGCAGATGATCCTCCTCTATTCATTAGTGTCCAAATTGGTGATATCCAATTCAAGTGTGCCTTTATTGATGAGGGTTTTGGCACCTATGTTGCCTCTCTCAATTTTATCAAAACCCATAGATATTTTGAATGCAATCTCAAATACACAAGAACCACATACCAAGGATATAATCATAGGAAAATTCCTCCTTTAAGTTGTGTGTGGCTTCCCATTACCATCCCACCTGTTAATGTTTATGTGAAGGTAATGATATTTAACTTTCCCCTCTCTTACAACATTCTTCTTGGTAGGTCATGGAATCATTGTATAAGAGTAACTGCCTCTTCCTCTTACCAATACATTAAATTCCCTCAAAATAGAGCCATCTATAGGATTTAGGGTGACACTAACCCTCAAAATTTTGAATAATTCAAAGACTTTGGTATCTTTAAGATTCTTACTCTTGAGCCTTTGCCTAGTGTTCCATTTTATGAGTGTCAATGATTCAAATTTCCCATCAACTCAAATCAAGGTTATAATGACCATCTTGAACTCATTAGGAATATTACCCCTAACCTCTTCTATTATGATGATGATGAGCTTGATGAGATCAACCTAAAGATTAAAAATTTTGATCACTCACCTCATCTCATCTCTTAGCTTCATACTTCTTTGTAGCCTTGTTCTTGCAAACCACCTTGTGATGATATCCCTATTATCTTGACTAAGACTTGACATTCCATTCATCACACCTCATCGGATGACAATGTCATCTATACCTTCATCATTGATCTTTACACATCAGACTATGATGATGGTTGTAACTTAGATGATCCCTTTTAATGTGGTCTTGTTTAGGCCCATGATGCTGAGATTATCCATTATTGTTCTTCTTTGCTTTCATCTTTTTATGTATCTTCCCATGTTCCATTGTTTATAGTTCCTAATTTTATTATTTTTTCTCTTTATCATAGGATAGAGTTTGTGCTGACACCTCCATTTTTTAAGGAACCTCATAAGAGTATGTTCATGAATCATAATATGATTGGGCCTTACCACTTTGTTAGGTAATATAACCCCTATATCTTGCTTATCCTTGAGATATGTGTGAACCTTATTTAGCCTTCTATAGACCCTACCCCTCCCTCAATAGAGCCCACATCAGAGCCCATTCTTAATCTTGATGTAATTGATCCCATTATTGCTCCCAATATAGTTGAACCCATTTATTCTTCCGCTATCATTGAGTATATCCCTAATTATGATCCCATTACTCCTTTCATTGAGCCTAATCTAATTCTTTCCACACCATCACCTTCTCTTGGTGATGGTTTGCTTCCTTTACCTTTGATGGCTCTATTTCCCATAAAATGGGTTGATGAGCCTTCTCAAACCCCTTCCATTTCTATTACACCTCCTCTTATTAGTACTTATACTAAGCCTACTCACATGCATATCTATTTCTTTTATGGCACATATAACCATTATTTTACACATTGTCAAAAGCTATGATAATATATTGATACTTTACGTCCTTCTTCCCCTCAACTTTCAAACAAATCCATACCTCCCCCAAAGGAATTATATAAATTTATTCCTAAGTATGGAGAGGTATATTTTCTTTGGTAACAATGTGGCACCCACCACACCAATTTCTATTGCATCCTTTAGCAACACCTTATAACTATTCCTACCCCTTCTATCATTTCTACCATAGGTTGTTCCTATAAGAAGGCTCCCCCTTCTTCTCCCATGGTTCCACTTCTTGTGCTTCAAACTCCTCTTGTGGTCCCTTCATAATCTCCTATCCCTCCACCCATGAATCATTCACCCATGGACCTTCCCTCACATGTGGATCCTTCTCCACTTGTGAGTCCCTCACCTGTGGATTCTTCCCCACTAGTGATTCCTACATCTCCTATAAAGTCCACTCTCATATATTATCCTAATCATCCTTTTCCTACTAGCCCTCCTCAACATGATCCATCAAGCATTCCTACCTATTATGTTGAGGAGATTAGATGAGAAGTATTTTCCCAATTTTTGTTAAAGATAAATGAGACATTAGCAAAAATTTATGTCCAACTTCATAGAGACTTATTAGATGTTATATATAATGTGTGTGGGCAAATTTATTAGTATTTATTAACTCATGCATAGTGTTCCTAGATTTTTATTTGGATTGGACAAGTGCTCCAATTTTATCTTTATCTATTTATTATATCATTTGACATTGTGGTAAATTATTATTTATCTTACATGGTGAATTTTGATTTTGCACTTTATATATTGCTTATACTATCATTTATGTTTGCTTATGGATGTATTATTTATAATTGATTTAGTTTCTTTCTTGAGTTTATTTCTTAAAACTCCCTTAGTTTATATTCATGATTTGTTTTCTTTCTTATCTCTATTTTTCATAGATAAATGTCATTGTGACTTGGTTATACAAACCTGGTTCCTTTTATTCATTTTTACCTATTACCATGTGATTAGTAAGTAAATAATTTCATCTCATTATATTCTCCTTGCACCAGTCCACTTTGGATCTACTTTATTCCCTTTATTCCCTTTTTTGCAAACTAAACATATACATGGTTGAAACTTGAGATAACATGTTAGTTCATTGTTAGGCCTAAGTGTCCTAGTTAGTATTGTCTTTGGCCACTTATCTTCCTTTAGCCTAAAACTACATCTCATTCATGTGTATCACTCTATCTCTCATGATTGGTAATTCCAAGTATATATAGAGGAGGAATATTCAAAATCCTTATAAATATTCAAAAGTCAAATCATTTAACAAAATACAATGATACAAAAGGCAAAAACATTTAAAAATTCTTAAAAATCAAATCACACTAAAAGATGTGATTCAAAGCACATCTCCTTCTTCTAGTCAAAGTTTAAAATCCATAATTGGCCTCATGATAGAGATAAGGTCCATTGGGGTGTAGTAGGCCAATAGATTAGAAAAGGAGAATTAAAAAAAAATATTTTAATGCTACCTACTTTCTCATGCAAGTAACTAATCTTTGTAGTAGATCGATGGCTCTGTAAGGGGTCCTGAGGAATGGGGAACACATTATGAGAAGGTAGGTCCATTTTAATTTTCTTGTACCAATCTACCTTCATGAGTTGATCTTATTAGAATGCTTATTTGCCTATAAAGCTTTGTGCCTATAACAAACATGTTTCCTTTGTATATTGATGGTCACTAGTCACTTAGTGTCATATCATGTCCTTAATATGCCTCTTATCTCCTAAGGTATTCTCATGATCTACCTAAGTTATGATTTTTACATTCCCTTTTCCATTCCCTAAATTTTTCATATTTACTCGTAAGAAATATTATTTTATTCACTGATCGCTCCTCATGGGATTCCATTTGTGAGTTTTATTGTAAGACCATGGATAGGATCTGACCTTCCTCAAAAACTACCATAATTTCACATTCCTATTACCACCATCATTTATTTACAAATTTTCAAATTTATTCCAACTCATTGGTGTTCCCTTTGTGACTTGCAGTGTAAGAACATAGATAGGACCTAGCCTTGCTCATAAAATTTTCCAATAATCCAAATCATAATAAAAATTACATGTGTCAAATATGAGATAAGATGTGATTGATTATGAAGTTACAGATGATTGACATGTTTCCCATCTTGATTTATTATGTTTTATGCTTACTTCAATTCTCTTTTGCTTCTTTTATCTTCTTATTTTCTAATTGCATGTAAGAATCCAACCATTTCTTGAATTTTTCATACTTCCTAGCTTGAATTAGTGTGATAAATTTAAGACCAATTTTCACCAATTTTGTTTTTATCTTATACTTCCCAACATGATTTAGTATATTTGAATGACTTAATTGATTTTGTTTCTATACCATTTGTTATTTCATTTCCCTTCCACTTAATTACATTATTTTCATACTTCCCAACATGATTTAGTGTGACTTTACTTGTTTTAATTTGGTGTCAAATTTTTATCTTAGTTTGAAAACATTTTTTTTCTTTTTTACCATCTTGTTAACCATTCCTTTTTATTATTTATACTTTGTCATTTTTTTTATTACACATTTCCCAACATGACATAGTGTGTAGTACATTTTTTATTGATTATATTTTACTAAGTCTTTTTACCTATTTCTTTTTAATCATGCATGTGTTCTACATAATTATAGAAAATAAACCAAAACTTATATATTTCCCATAGCATATACAATAGAAAGATAAATACATGTGCCATAAAGAAATATATCCAAGCATCAATAACCAAACCATAATGAAAACATATACAATCAACATCCAACTACCAAAATGAAACATCTATATATATCATGAGTTTTTATATAAAAATACAACCATATACAAAGATCAAGCTCTATGGCTGGGCCCCATCCTACCCATATCATGGCCTAGCAATGATACCCATAGATGCCTCAGTTTGACTCCTCCAAATAGAATGTTGTAAAGAGGATATCCTAGATCTCAACCTTGATACTTGCCCCTATAGATGAGCCACCTGAGCCTACACCTATGCCAAATAGGCTGGGGTCACTCTCTCCTATTCTTATACCTATGTCATATGGATCAAGGTTTATAGATGTGTGACTCTCTCCTAGGCATGTGCCTATCCCATCTATGTCATGGTCACTAGATGCATGACTCTCTCCTCATCTAGGGCCTACCATACCCATGCATCTCCTACACCTACCTCTAATAGTGGATGTATCCCCTCTCCATGCACTTGAAACTACCTCATAGCCTCTCTAGCTAATATAAACCAACTCACTTGAGCTAGGGTAGATGGTACCATGGGATCCTTCAGTATAGCAGGGTCGTACAGTGTCAATTCCTCATCTAGGATATCATGGAGTGCTCACCTCACTTAGGACCCCCATTTGATATCCTCTTCCTCTACAACACCTATAAAAACACAATAAGATATATATTATATCATTGATATATCTAAAAATGTATCTATCTCTAGTCTATCTCAAAACAACTTAAAGTAAAATTTACTCATCTCTTATTACCTATATGTGTGTCAGATACTATTATCTCACCATCTACATGACCACTAAGCATAGTATCCCCATTTGTGCATCCTTTGATAACCTCCTTTGTTAGTATCCATCAAAAAATAAATATTGGAGTCATCACTTGTGCCCATCTTAGGCTATGCCCAAGTGGTCTCTCTATCATCCAACTCTACTCTACCCTGCCTACTGGGTCATTTGAGATGGTGATAGTCTCTGCTATATCCTACACCTACTAACTCCTTTGATGCCATGTTTTTAGTGGTTATTTTTTATCCTACTATAGATCTAGTAGTGGTACCTTTGGTACTCCTTTCTCCACCTCTATCTCCTCTCGCTCTATTAGTTATCATGCTTGACCAGTCCATGGTCTCTCACAATGTGGTCTAAGCATTGGCGTAACAAATAGTGGCCCTAATCCTCCTCTCCCACATGAATCTTTCACATTCCTAGCCCGTAAGTTAGGCACCACTATCAGTGCTACCAAGTGAGGCAATCCTATGTTCTCTGATACTCATACCATCATATGTGGCTTTGTCCATAGGTATAGTGCCCTGTCACCTCTATCCATGCTAAAGTTGGTGTTACTATCTGCCAACTTAGCCATATTGTAGTGATGTGACCATATGATTTCAATATAATATCCATTCATCTCACCATCCATTGCACTAGCACATGGGGCATGACCCATGCTACCTGATCCTATCTCCATCTCTAAACTTGAGATAACATATCATCAACCACGTGGGGTAACCTAGCTAACCAATACATGAGGAACCTCTTGTATATCCATGTTATCAATAATATTATTTGTCCCATTGAATTTTTACCTTTGGACAACACTCGATACATGTCATGCATGAGTTGTACCCAGATGATAGATCCCAAATCATATAATACCCTCTACTCTAATATTGTTTGGTATAAGGCTATAGAAAATAGTGGTACCTTATCATCCTACTTATAACATAACATTAATTCTATCACAACCTTTTAGATGTTTGAAATCTACAACATATATACATCAAACATGCTCACCCTCAATCTCAGGTATATCCTCTCTAAGCCTATTGTCCATATGGCTAAAGCTCTCCTCTCTTCATCACTATCAGGTACTCCTATGATTATAGGTGTCTCTACTATGGATATTATTAAGATGGCATGTACATCCTCCAAGGTGATACCCACCTCTATGGTATTCCCCTCTACCTCCCACCTGAAGGTGTTAATCAATCCTTCCTAGTATCTTAGGAATATGACTAACAAATTTGAACTAAATAGTATCCTACACATGTCTGATATGCCTCATAGGCCTAATGAGATCAATCTATCTCTATATTCTATAGACAAGCACTATAACAAGTTTGAAAACTATGATGTATCCACCAAACACCATAATTTCAGATGCCCTTACAACCAAGAAATAATAAAAGATTTATTAGATCCTCCGTGTCATTTATAATCAAAATACATTATTTTCAAATATAAAAACAAGCCTAATTAATTTAATTTATTCATTTTTAATCAATTCAACCTATTTTTATCCTAATTGTCCCTTTTCATCCTCACTCAATCATTTTAGGCCCTTCTATCACTCTTTTGTCCTTTTGTACACATTTTTGCACTATTTTAGTTCTTTAGTCAAACACTAGTTTGACCAAAATTTTCCTATTTTGACTTGGTTGACTTAAAAATCTAAGTTAACCCATTTATTTTTCCCTTCTTACTACTACATTGCCATACTAGACTTTTTTACCAAGTTAGCAATAATGTAATAGGTTGACAGTCTATAAAATGTACTATGTTGACACATACCTACTAGGTTGGCAATATGAATTTTGACACCAGTTAACCTAGTTGTTTTTCCTTGTTGACCCCTTACATTTTATGAAATAAGTTCCTTCTGGAAATTATTTCCCCAAACCCTTCCAACCCATTTACCTAAATAATTTTTCCTACCCTTAGCATCTAATTTGAGTTCATTTTCATTTCTAGAAATGTGTTAAATTACAAATTTCTAAAATACACTTAAAATCATTAAAATATTCAAAAACCTAGCTTGAGATTCTTAGTTGCCTACTTGTAGTGTACTCATTGTTGCCATTAGGGGTCCCTCTCATCTATCTTGTCATCTCCTTACCATCTTATCTCATTTGATCTATTAGTGCTCTTTTTCTTTTCTTCACAAGTCAAAAATATCAAATGACTTGCATTTGACCTTATTTAAACTTAATTTTCCAAAATCTTAAATCTTTCAAATATTTTTCATCATATATCTTGCTTTGCCTATATATTTATTTATACTCATCTATTTTTCAAACTATAAAATGTTCTGGAATCATGATGACATAGAGAATATTTTCCACTGCCATATTCCTATCTTCCAACACTGTTGATTTTTGGCTATTTTTTTGCACTTTTACAAGTTTGCCTAATGTTATTCACATTTAGATGCCTTCAATTCTATTGTAGTCTACTTATTTATTTACAACACTAAGGTAAGTAAATGTCAATTCTATCCTTTTATTTATCTTATTTGTTTCTTATTTCATCTTACTTAGCATCAATGTTATGTGTTATTATGTTTTATTTCCCAAAGCACCATCCTATGTTACACTCACATGACACACAATGACATTCAAGTGGGGTATATGTATACACATAATATTTTAAAAAATTTATCAATTACCAACACTATGTATCTTGTAAGAACCCATCAAGTCTCAATCTCATGCCTTAAGGGGTACACCAAGAAAGGGGTGGGCAGACCATTGGTGCTTCACAAGATTCTTATCCCTTTTACCACTTATTATCTACACACTTGTCTCCTAAAAACATTATCCCTAAGATTATTATTCTATATTATACCATCTCCATTCATTTGATACATTTTATCCTCCTTTTCCTCACCTTAATACCTTTTTATCATTCAATTGTGCTAGGTCAACTAGGTTGACCCTATATAGTTTCAGGTTATTTTCACTTAGGAATTAGTTTGGTGTTTGGATGACCTAGCTCATGACCTAGTGAATTATTATTCAAAATTGTGCTAGGTCAACTAGGTTGACCCTATTGGCTAGGATTTTTGAAAGATTTTAGGGTCAAATCCACCCATATATATAAGTTCATTTCCATAATTTATTATGATAATAAGTAATAAGAGTGAATGAACATCTGATTATTGACCATTCTACTTGAGAAGCAAATCTTAGAGTTCCATACCTTCATTGTAGATATGAATCTTGTCATGTGGACAAGTATTTTGGATGCATTGATAGGTTATGTATCTTAGAGCTGATTTGTCTTTGTTATCCTTACATACCACAACAAACTCTTGTAAAGCACCTTGGCCAAGGGAGAGATTAAGGCTCGATGGGTTTGTCTTCAAAGGTAAGTATTCATAACTTTGTTTCTCCTTTGTAAGAGTAGATAGATATGCATTTTTACTTTACTTCCATGCATTATGATTCTATATACATTGACATGAGTATATGCCTTATATGCATGTTTAGTTTTATTATTTCTAACCCCCACTTTGTGACACAAGCTTTGGTGAGCACTAGAATAGATTTAATTGTTATTAGTTTAGGTAAAATATAAAAACTTAGGACTCCGTAGGGGTTATTTCATGATTGTGTTAGATTGGAGGCTTTGAAACCCTCCTTAACATGGTGTATTATGGTAAGAGATCCAATGATTAGGTCTAGTGGATCCCCATATTGGTCATGTTACTTCTTAAAAAATGTGTGCCCAATTAGAAATATATGATATGATCTATCTTCTTTGAGCTAGGATTATCTTATAGACATGATGCATTTATGATTGCATACATCTTCTAGTTGGATAATACCCAATAACCCTAAATCTACATACTTATTACTTTACATTTACTCTTTCATAAATTCATAAGTAGGAAATCCAAGGGTAATTAGGATGATAGGATTTAGTCTATATACCAATAAGAATGGAAATATTTTGACAGCTTATTTTTACCAAATGTGATAAGCCCATAGGGCATACTTTAATAATGAGTTCTATTCTTAGGGTTTCTTTTCTATAGACTTTTTGATCACATCGTTCAAGTTTTTATTTATTGATCTACTAACCCATTCTTGTATGGGTAGTAATTAGATGAAAATCTCAAAATGATTGCATGTTCATATGCTTACTCAGTAAACTATAAAGATTGAAATGCAGGTCCATTATCACATACTAGTGACATTAGTATGCCAAATTAGGTGGTTATGTTTTCTTCAAAAAAAATTATCACTTCCTTATTAGTTCTATTCTTCATTTCCACTAATTTAGTAAACCCTATGTATTATTTAGTGACTATGAGCACAAACTTATGGTGGGTTGAGAATTTTGGATTGATAACCCCTACAAAGTCAAGTCCCCACTAGGAAAATGATCTTTCTTAAATAACAGGTTGCAAAGGCATTACAATGTGAACTTCCCATTTATAAAAATATTTACATTGGTGATAAGAGGGCACATGAGTATAAAAATATTTGAAGATGATGGGTCAATAATAGCCTACCCATAGAATTATATATACATTTACATTCACAAAAGGGTGACAACTACCTAGTTTCTCATGAAAGCTAGTCATGACTTCCTTAGAATCTTCTAAAAATATACATCTTAGGTATATGACCTCATAGTTATTATTTTAGAGAAACCATTTTATTATCATGAAGTGGGTAATTTTCAACCTAAGGACCCTTTTATACATTTAGGTCTACCTAGGAGGTAGACTTCTGAAGAGAAGGTAATGAATGACTAGAGCATACTAGTCTTGGTGTAGTATTTCTAATTGGTGCACCTAGTGCACATTAATCATGGGGTCAATCTCAATGATTAGCTTAGGGAGACCCTAGGATCAAACCAACTTGATAGGTTTGATTTCTAGATCATATTATTGAAATTTATTCATCTAGAGGCCTTTACATTCTCCCAATTCATTTTTCCCTAACATGAAATTTACAATCAATTTCGGGATAATAACATGTACTTTATTCTTGAAAACGTATTTTCTAAACTTCTCCACTACTTTAACCAAGGTACATGCATGATTTTTTAGAGTGGAGTATTTAATCTCAACATATTTCAAGTTCAAGCTCATGAAAGCAATTAGATGTTCTTCATTAAAATTTTGGGTAATCACCATAGCTATGGTGTGCTCAGTGTAGACACCTAAAACTAGCCACATCTGGCCTTTGACTAAACTTTAGACTGATTCCTATCAACCATTGAAAATTAAGCTTAGGAATCACTAAACATCCTAAATTTTCTTGTGCATCATTCATCAAAGCTTAAAATCATGTTGAGACATCCCCAATTGGGGTATTTTATCATATGAAATAATAACCTCTCAAAAATTCATCCCTAATCACCTTAAAACATCACAACTATTAATTTTTTCTATGGACCTATTAAGTGGGGCACTTGAACAATTATAAAATCTTGAAAGAGCTAAAAGGATAACTGGAATCAATTAACAAGATAAACAAGATTAAATGCCTTGTTGAATTATCCATTTAAAATTAATTAATATCTAAAAGAGGAAATTCAAAAATTGAAAATATCCTAGCCTTTCATCATTTCCTTTATGAGTTGTCAAGCTCTTTAAAAATATCCTAAAATATCTAATTTTAGATCCCTGCCTAGTAATTATAAATCATAATTACTTGGAAACTATTAACTCTATTGGAGTTAGGTTTAACTCACCTAGGTTTAGTTTTAACCCATTCCAAGTCTGAACTCAACCTTCACTCACCTTGGGTGAGAGTTAATTCTAAAATATATAAATAAAAGGCCACGACTATTGGTTTTCAATATATTTTAAGGCAAACAATCATAATCTAAGGTACTAAGGAGAGAAAGATTCAAAAAACCTCCATTGTCACAGACTTCTTGATGCATAAGTGAGCAAGCCATTGAAGAAATCCATTTGAAGTTTCTAAGGAAGGTAAAAGAGTTATGTATTTTATGTTTTTGTTGTTTTTTCATTTAGTTTTAGTACCTAAGTTATCCCTAATGTCTAGGCTAGAGGTGTTAGGATCTTAGTGTCTTCATTTCATTTTTTTATGAGACTAACACAAGACTAACTATTGACCATTTTTTGCCCAACAGGCCAAAAATCGGTCCCCTTCTATCCATGTTGTTCTAGCCATTTCATTTTTCAATTTTGCATGAATCTGTTCATTTCTATAGACTCTAAAAAATTTCTTTGGACTCTGTAGGTCTAAATCTACAGACTCTATAGGTCTAAATCTAAAGACTCTGTAGGTCTAAATCTATGAACTCTACAGGTTTTGGATTTCTACGGACTCAGCAGGTTAGCCCTTTGGCACATGAAGGATTAGTTCAGAGAGTGTTGGGTTTTTGCAAGGCTTCTTCAGGCTCTTGTATAAGGAAAAATCATGAAGAAGGTTGGCATCATTGAACCATTGAACTAATTTTAATGCCTAGTTCAATCACTTGGTTCAATCAGCCTTGGTTCAATTCCTAGTTTAATCAGCAGTTTAATCAGCCTTGGTTCAATCGACAGTTCAATCACTCCATTTCAAAGCCTGGTTCATCACTTCGATTTCTAGGCTTGGCTCATCACTTGCTTCATGGCTTTTGGTTCAAACAAAAGAGTTCAATAGGCTTGTTTCAATAGTCGCTTGAAGTGTTGAACTATTGAACCAGTTCAACGCATTGGTTCAACGCCTTTGGTTTAAGCCTTGGTTCCACTTAGTTAGTTCAACACATCAGTGCTTGGTTCATTGGATGGTTCATCAGCCTTAGTTCAAAGGGCTCAGTGTGTAGTGTTGAACCATTGAATTGGTTCAATGCTTTGGTTCAATCATTTGGTTCAATGCCAGGTTCAATGATTTAATTCAAGTGATAGTTGGTTCAATCACTTGGTTTAACGTCATCAGATCATCAGTTTAGTTAAAGAGACTCGGTGCATAGTCTTGAATCATTGAACCATTAAACCAATTTTTGGCTCAATGAGTTGGTTCAATGTTTTGGTTCAAGGGCTTCAGTTCAACAAGTGGTTCAAAGCAAATGGTTTGATGCCTTTGGTTCAATCGGCTCAGCATGCAACATTGAACCAGTTGAACCGTTGAACCAATTTTGGTTCAATAGATTAGTTTAATGGGTCAGTTCAATGAAGTGAACTAAAGCTAAAGGTCTAAAAGCCCTTACAGAGGGTAGTTCAAGATCTAAATGCCCTTGTAGAGGGCAAGAAACATTCCAAAGACAACCAAAGGGCACAACTGAAGGTCCAAAAGCCCTTGTGGAGGGTAGAGAGAGCTTCAAAAGGCTTGAAGGAATTTGGGGAAAGGGTTTTCAAAGGGCTCAAAGGTGCAGAAAAGGTTAAAGAGCCCATAGAAAAGTCAAAGTAGCCAATTCTCATGGACTTTTTATCTGTGAGAAAAAGCTCAAAATAGAAAACCCGTAAGGAATAAAAGCCACAAAAAAGACCCGATGACTTTTGTCGAGGACGGTGATGTCCTGAAAGCCATCAAATTTAAGCAAGTGAACTAGCTATTGGGTGATGGCCACGTGAACATCAAATTTAACATAGTAAAGTAGCTATTTGGTTTGAACTGTCTGAGTGCCAAATCATGGAAATAGCTTGAGGAATGTAGTGACCCGCTAGAAGATTGCCCCTAAGGGTTGAAAGAGTAGGAAGAAGATAAAGAGTAGAAATGGCAAAGCATTCAAGTGGCAAAGGGAAGGTGAGTCATTGTCAGACGAGTAGCGCAACTTGTTTTCTATAGTTGGCATTGATGAGGGGACAAACAACAATCTATTTATAAAAAAGAGGTGCGGCCATGTTCTTACATTAATGTTTGAATGCTAAAGTCAATTTGGGCAATTGTGTAGCATGGTTCTAGTAGGCCTTTTATAAAGAATGACATCAGTAACAATGGTTTCCTCTTCCTAAGGTTTAGAATGCACATGGGCCACTGGCAAAAAGGAGCACCAAAATCTTTCCCAAGAGGTGCCAAGTTTCTCTTCCTCTTTCTATATATTGAAAACTTCTCTTTTGAGAAGGGATCAGACTCTCAGCCTTAAGGCAAAACTCTGCCCAAAAATATCTTGGGGCTTGTAAGGCAGAGCTACCAAAAATTTACCTTGAATTGAAACATAGTATTTTTACCTCCATTCTAAGTTTTGCATCTTTAGTATGTGTCTATGCCTTGATTTTGTGTTAAGTCATTTTCTTAATGCTTTTTCAGAATGATTTCAGCATGTCTGGTGCATTTTGTGAGTTTCCTTTTATAGGTCTATCAAAAGTGTCCCTAGAGGAGTATAGGTGAAGTGGATAGGCTACTGTAGTGTGTCTCAGAATGCCTCTAGTAGTTATTTCCTCCCTGTATCTCCATGGACCCTTGACCCACTGATGTAAAAGGTTTTCTCATGTCAGATGAAGTGTATGGGAGTTGGTTCTCAGTGGAAAGTGTATGTTCAGGCAGAGTAGATCACACTTTTCTAGTGTATCACCTTTACATTTTTAGGCTTAGGTTCTATTTTTAGCATCTCTCTTTCCCTTTTCATCCCCCCCTTTTTTCATTTTGTTTATTAGCAGGAGGAGAAACTAGGGCCTAAAAGTTACATTAGAGGGAGCTAGCCCTTACCTAGAGACTCTCCCCTCCAGCTTCACCAGTCCCACAGGTGAGAGGGGAGTTTCCATTATTATGTGTGGAAGGGTAGGAGCTAGGCATCCTACCCCCAGGTGCAATCCACTGCATTAATAGTTTTTGGCACGCCCAGTGGGACCAACTTGGACAAGTTGTGTCTAAAGAGTTAAAGAATTTTTGGTGTGTTCTTTAACCAACTAGCCTTTGAAGGCTTTTGCATCAACACCAATGGTGACTCTAAGTTAAATCAGCTGGTTAAGTAGCCCTAGTTCCATTAAGAAATCACTTTTGTATGTATAATCCCTCTGCACAAAATCATGGGTCTTGTTTTCCTTCATGTGACTATGATCAGACTCAAGATTTTTAGAGAATCGCCTCAAGCAGCCCTCCTAGTTGCCCTGCAATGATAAGGGAAATGGCCTTGGAATTTGAGAAGTAGATGATGGAGATTGATAGACTAGAGGAGTAGTATGGATATCAGTAGGAGCTGATGTATAAAGAGGAATGTTTATTTAGGCAAGCTCAGGCCTTGAAATCCATGGAGGAGGAGGTAGCAAAATGGAGAAATCCATTTATTCAAGGCAGTCAGCCTTGTGTGCCCCTTCCTATTTTGAAGAAAGCCCCCTCTTTTACACCAAATCCTTTCTATTAGATAGCACTCACCCACTCCAGCTCATCTGATGCATCTACTCTCAATCCCATGCACCTAGCTTTCCAACATCAAAGGGCATTAGAGCAACCCCCCATGGAGATCAATCTTCTCAATTCCTTATATTGTGAATCTTCCATTGGGGGGAATACCAGGAGCCAACACATCCCTCTTCTAGAGACTCTTTTGGTGCATTAACAGTCTCTTCTTAGCATTCCTCAACCTCCCCAAGTCTTTCAACATGATCTGTAGATCCCAAGTTGGAGGAAGGAATGCCAGAAACCAGCCCAGAGACTTAAAGAGGATGATGCTAGTGATCTCCAAGAAAGGCTCCTTCAAGAAAATATAGCTAGGAGAATTATAGAGTTGGAGTCCCAAATGAGATTCCTCAGCCAACATGTGATGGACCTGTCTAAACCCAGCCCATTCACACACCTTCAAGAGAGCTATTAGGCCACACCTGATATAGATGAAGTGATAACCAAGTGGAAGGAGGAGAATAATTTGATTCTAGCTTAAGGACTACCTCATCTTCCACATGGTTCTCCCACTTCACCCCTTCTCAAGGAGGAAATTGTTCTATAGGAGGTGAGTGAGGAGTAGAAGATCCAGTCTATAGTTCTTTAGGAGAATATCTTTGAAGGTCTAGAAATTTGGATCTTGGAGGAGGTTCAGGAGAATATCTTTAAAGATCTAGAGATCTAGACCTTTGAGGAGGAAAAGGAGAGGCTAGTCTCCCTTGAGGAAAGCCTTGAAGAAGAAAGCTTTGAACAAAGAGGTGATGTTCTGTGGGATGAGCAATTAGTTTGTGTTTCCATTTTAGACATCACAACTATCACCCTTCTACAAGAAGGCCAAGAGGAAGTAGAGGATGATTCTGATAGAGTCTTCAATGAGGCAAAAGGAAATGGGTCAGACCATGATGCATTGCAGAGGGAATTTATCAATCAAAGGGCTTATGGTGATGAGACAACAACCATTAATTTCTTGGTGAAGAGCACCAGCATGAAGGCTAGCATTCAACAAGATTCTAAGAATAAATAGAGTACATATATATTGGAAGTGTGTATGAATTTGATCCACTCGAATAGCAGCTAATCTAGGTGACAGGCAAGAGGAGCAGGTCACCAAATCTCCTTTTCATTCAGCCACTTGTCTGGCACCATAAGTCTTCTTGCTAGGAAGGAGACTTAAGAAGTTTCCCTTTTGATCCAGGAGGGAGGCAAACATTCTTGGTTAGCTGTATGTGGTAGTTTGTTTTGAGTTGCCTTTCCTATTTTCCCTAAGTGCAGTTTGCATAGGTAGTGTTTTTAGCTTGTGTGTTTCCCTTTGCGTGTGCGGTAAAAAGCTTCATGCTTGATTACTGGATCTTTTGGGGCTGTTACTGATATTTTTCAAGCTACATCTAACTCTGTGCCCAATGGACTACAAGGCAACTGGTCTTAAAGCATAACAGGCATGCTTCCCCTAGGAGTCACCAATTTATTGACCATTTTTTGCCCAATAGGCCAAAAATTGGTCCCCTTTTATCCTTGCTATTCTAGGCCATTTCATTTTTCAATTTTGCATGAATCTACTCATTTCTACAGACTCTAAAAAATTTATAAAAAATCTGTAGGTCTAAATCTATGGACTCTATAGGTCTAAATCTATAGACTCTACAGGTTTTGGATTTCTACAGACTCAGTAGGTTAGCCCTTTAGCGCATGAAGGATCAATTCAGAGAGTGCTAGGTTTTTGTAAGGCTTCTTCAGGCTCTTGTCTAAGGAAAAATCATGAAGAAGGTTGGCATCATTGAACCATTAAACTCAGTTCAATGCCTTAGTTCAATGCTTGGTTCAATCACTTGGTTCAATCGACCTTGGTTCAATGCCTGGTTTAATCAATAGTTTAATCAGCCTTGGTTTAATCGACAGTTCAATCGCTCCATTTCAAAGCCTGGTTCATTGCTTCAAGTCCATTGCTTTAATTTCCAGGCTTGGTTCATCACTTTCTTCATAGCTTTTAGTTCAAACAAAAGAGTTCAATGGGTTTTTTTCAATAGTCACTTGAAGCGTTGAAGCATTGAACTAATTCAATGCCTTTGATTCAAGCCTTGGTTCCACTTAGTTGGTTCAACACTTTGGCGCTTGGTTCATTAGATGGTTTATCAGGCTTGGTTCAAATGGCTCAACGCATAGTGTTGAACCGTTGAACCGGTTCAATGCTTTGGTTCAATACTAGGTTTAATGATTTAGTTTAAGTGGTAGTTAGTTCAATCACTTGGTTCAATGTCATTAGATCATCGGTTTAGTTCAAGCAACTCAGTGCGCAATCTTAAACCATTGAACCAATTTTTAGTTCAATAGGTTAGTTCAACATTTTGGTTCAAGCGCTTTAGTTCAGCAAATGGTTTAAAGTAAATGGTTTGATGCCTTTGATTCAATCGGCTCAGCACACAACATTGAACCGGTTGAATTGATTTAACTGTTGAACCAATTTTGGTTCAATGGATTGGTTCAATGGGTCAGTTCAATGAAGCACTCTAAAGCCAAAGGTCCAAAAGCCCTTGCAAAGGGAAGTTCAAGATCCATATGCCCTTGAAGAGGGTAAGAAAAATTTCAAAGATAGTTGAAGGGCACAACTGAAGGTCTAGAAGCCCTTGCAGAGGGTAATTCAAGATCTAAATGCCCTTGCGAAGGGCAAAAAACATTCCAAGGACAGCCAAAGGGCATAGCTGAAGGTCCAGAAGCCCTTATGGAGGGTAGAGAGAGCTTTAAAAGGCTTGAAGGAATTCAGGGAAAGGATTTTCAAAGGGCCTAAAGGTGCAAAAAAGGTCAAAGATCCCAAAAAAAGTCAAAGTGGCCAATTCCCATAGACTTTTTGTCCGCAAGAAAAAGCCTGAAATAGAAAACCCGTAGGGAAGAAAAGCCGTAGAAAAGACCCGATGAATTTTTCCGAGGATAGTGACATCTTGAAAGCCATCAAATTTAAGCAAGTGAACTAGCCATTGGGTGATGGCCGTGTGAACGTAAAATTTAACATAATAAAGTAGCCATTTGTTTTGAATTGTCTGAGCGCCAAATCATGGAAATAGCCCAAGGATCGTAGCGACCTACCAGAAGATTGCCCCCGAGGGTTGAAAGAGTAGGAAGTAGACAAAGAGTAGAAATGACAAAGCATTCAAGTGGCGAAGGGAAGGTGAGTCATTGTCAGATGAGTGGCGCAACCTATTTTCTGTAGTTGGCATTGATGAGGGGACAAACAGTAGTCTATCTACAGAAAAGAGGCACAACCATGTTCTTACATTAATGTTTGAATGCCAAAGTCAATTTGGGTGATTGTGCAGCATGGTTCCAACAGGGTTTTTTAGAAGAATGACATCAGTAACAGTGGTTTCCTCTTCTCGAGGTTTAAAATGCACATGGGCCACTATCAGAAAGGAGCACCAAAATCTTTCCCAGGAGGTGCCATGTTTCTCTTCCTCTTTTTATATATTGAAATATTCTCTTTTGAGAAGTGATCAGACTCTCAGCCTTAAGGTAAAACTCTACCCAAAATTCTCTTGGGGCTTGTAAGGTAGAGCTGCTAGAAATTTACCTTGAATCGAAACACAAAATTTTTACCTCCATTTTAAGTTTTGCATCTTTAGTATGTGTCTATGCCTTGATTCTATGTTAAGTCATTTTCTCAATACTTTTGCAGAATGATTTCAACATGTCTATTGCATTTTGTGAGTTTCCTTTTACAGGTCTATCAGAAGTGTCCCTAGATGAGTATAGGTGAAGTGGATAGGCTGTTGCAGTGTGTCTCAGAACACCTCTAGTAGTTATTTCCTCCCTGTATCTCCATGGACCCTTGACCCACTGATGCAGAAGGTTTTCTCATGTCAGATGAAGTGTATGGGAGCTGGTTCTCGATGGAAAGTGTATGTTCGGGCAGAGTAGATCACACTTTTTTGGTGTATCACCTTTTCTTTTTTAGGCTTAGGTTTTGTTTTTAACATCTCTCTTTCCATTTTCATCCCCCCCTTTTTTCAGTTTATTTGTTAGCAGTAGGAGAAACCAGGGCCTAAAAGATACATCAGAGGGAGCTAGCCCTTACCTAGAGACTCTCCCCTCTAGCTTCATCGGTCCCAGAGGTGAGAGGGGAGTTTCCATTGTTGCATGTGGAAGGGCAAGAGCTAGGTGTCCTGCCCCCAAGTGTAATCCACTGTGTCAACACTAACCTCCCCTCTATGTCAAATTCCTAGTTCATGTGTTGGCACATTCGGTGGGACCCAAACATACCATATAAGAAAGGAGATTAATATGCTACTTTTAGTTTTGCTAATAGATGTTTAAAAATCTTAAAAATTTGAGTTTTTAGTTCATTTTTCATGTATTTACATTTTTAGCAACTCACAGGTTGAAATTAACTGATGCTAGTTTATTCTAACTTTGACAAGGATCGATGTTGATTCTCTCAGATTGATGTCAATTAGATAGAGACCAATGTCGATTCTCCCAGTTTTGACATAAATCCTTATGTGAAAATTAGAGAATGGCATAAATGAGTTTAACAAGGGTTTTTCTTAAGTTTTTTAATCTTCATTTTGTGTTTTGGGACCTACATATTGTTTGTATGACCATTTCCTTATAGGATCTAGTGATAATTATTAGTTTTAAGCTCATTTTATTTTTATTTTTGTGAAAAACCATATTGCATTTTTATATGTTTTTTAAGAATCAACATTGATTTATGTTGATTGATTTTAGTCCCTATGTGGATAAATCAACATCAATCTCTGTAGACCAATATTGATCCCTGCATGGATCGATGTCGATCTATTTGAGACAAAAAATAGGAAACTTGAGAGAAAAATCCTAAACATTGTTTTATCATTAAATTTTGGGCTTCTAATTAGGCAAACCCTCTAATAATTTGTAGGTTTTAAAGTGGAAAAAGTAAAGTTTGAACATGTTTAAATCTTACATGCTTTATTTTTGGTGTTTAAAATGAACTTTGTTCTTTTTATGCTTTAGTTATTTTTGAAGTTTTTTGAAAAAATTTCAAACAACAAATGCCAAAGGGATAAAATTTCACAACATACTTTGTTTTGGTGTACTAAAATGAAATTTCACATTTATTTATATGCTCCTAAGAAATTTTTCTTTTATGCTTATTTGTTGAAAGTTGTTTGTTTCTAGCAAAATGAGTGACACACATATGCTCTTCCCTCATCCCCTTTAGGGAACTTAGGTAACCAAAAGTGCTCATTTTTTCCTTGGTTACTTTATTTTAAAAGCATGAAATAAAGTCTCTAGGGCCCTCCCCAAATCCATATGGTTTGGATGACCCTAAAATGACCCTAAAGTTTTTTCACTTGTCTTTATTTTTCATGCATTTTAGATTGTGAGCGGGAGTTCATCACCTCCTCATGGGTTATTTAGGGAAGTGTTGACCTAATAATTCATCTCTCAACTTTGTTTTAACCCCATTCCATGGTGGAGTATATAAATTGAGATAGTGAATCACTGGGATGATAGTTTGAGTGGTTAAACTACCTCTATTAGTGATTGTTGCTCTCAGAACATATGATCAACTTGGACATCAAACTACACTAAGAAAGTGACAAATGTAGTGCTTATGAAAAAGATAATACATTTTCACAATAAGCCAATTGATGTATATCTAATTGATGTGAGCATATATTGTGTTAGACATACTTGGGACCATCTAGAAATGAGTGAAAATTGATAATTTAGAATAACCCCACTTGTCACAAGCATATTATTGATGTAGGATGAGTAGCCCAAAGTTTCATGTCATAGTAAAAACTATTGAGATAAGAGGGGGCCTAAAAATCCTACTTTTTATGAACTTTTACTTTTTAGATTAACAATTAAAATCCTTTCAAGAGCAATTATATTGATGAAATTTAATAGTATTATGCAACCTTACCAATTTTAGGATTTTAAGACGTTACACTTAGGTGTTTGTGTCATTTAATACTTTATTACATGGTTCTGATTCTAAAATATCTATTTTTTTCTATCTTAACATGTCAAAATAAGTCTTATTTATATATCACTCCTTTGTTTGAGGAGGTGTTATGCAACCCACTTGATGCCATGCCTTTGCCTTAGTCTTTTGACAAATCATGTTTGTGTGTGCCACTTGATTGAAAAGGGTGTCATACACTTCCCAATTCATTTTGAATCTTGTGCCTTTAAGTCTTGAAACAAATCATTGATTACACATTTAGAGTGAAATAATGTTATTACACTACTCAAATTATTTCAAATACTTGTTTGCCTTATGTCCAAATTCCAATTTTGGAACCAAAGCCACATGTGCCTTTTGAGATCTTTACCTTGTGTCGTTATGCCATTCATTCTTGTTTATCTTGTTATTTTTTTAAAGAATCCTAGTTTTCTACATTGAGTTTGAAATTATCCTTGACAAGTTCAAATGCAAACATTGATTGATTTATTCCTATGCCTTGTGTAATTTTGGCCTAGACATCAATATTTCTCTTTTGGGTTGTGTAACTTAGGTTAATTATTTATTCAATTTGAAAACTATTGTTTGCACCTAGATTTGGGGGAAGTATCCTATCTTCCATATGCATATTATTTCATGCCTTATGCCAATGAACCAAGTTCATGTTTAAATACAGATGCTTAGTTTATGCCAAAGTGTTTCAAATTTATTAGATTAAATCTTATACCTTGTTTTACTTAAAGTCTAGATTTTATGCCTTTTACAAAAGACCTAGAATATGCATGCTTTGAGCCTATATTTTGTGCCTTTTCCAAAATACCTAGAAAGTTTTATTTTATTTAGATTAGACTTGTTTAAAACACTTTGTACCTAAAGTTTGGCATGCCATTTTTTATTCATCCATTTGACCATTTGTTTAATATATTTGATGTTAGACTGTTTCATACTAAGTTTTAGTATGGACCATTTTGAAGATAAAACTCCATTCCTTAGACCAAGTTAGGCTATGTTTGGAAAATTTGTCCTTTAGAACTTTTTTTTCAAAGTTTGTATAACTCTATGCCTTTTTGTGAAATATTTATCATTGGTTTGGATATGTCTCGCAATACTTATCATGGAACCATGTAAAATATAGGTTATGATAACATGGTTTCACAATATGAATTTGTTTAAGACCCCTAATGGGATGATATTGTTTACAAGATAGATCTTTATAATCCATACATTACTTAATCTGAGGAACAAAGCCAATATCCTCAAGAGTAGTATGCGATGATACCTTCTTCAGGTTGGTTAACATATAATGTTTGTCATTTTATTGCTCATAATGTTTTATTAAAATTTATCTTTATTTTCCTATTTAATAAAGTTTTAAAAAATTAAAAAATGGTGAGGTTAGTAGAACCTAGATGTGTTGTATGCACGTGATCTAGAATATTGTCAATACTCCTCTTTCTCTGGAGAGGATGACCTATATATAAGAAAGTAATCTAGAAAATGGTAGATTAGTAAGATAGTAGGGTGGATTGCATAATATGAGATAGATCCAAGAAGCACAGACTTCCTTAGAGGATATCAATCCACACTTTTAAAACACTTAAGTTTTGATAAACTAAAAATAGATGCTTATATGAAATAATAAAAGGTATTGAAATCAAATACAAGAAATGCTTAAAAAAATAAGTGATTTTTATTAAAAATAATAATAAATGATTGAATACTAATGCTGAATCACTCAAATTTGATTAAAAAAATAAGTTGAAGTTCTATGATAAAATAAAAACTCATAAACTAGGATTTGGGTATGGGTAGATGGGTTAAATTAGCTTGCTATTATAAAATGACACATAGTGACTATCGATGATTGGGTATAACCATCGATGGTTAGGTGACCGTTGGTGGTTTTTAACCATCAGTGGTTAGGTAAGATCATCGGTAGTTACTATTGGATTTGGTTTAGGAAGAGAAGTCTGTTAGGGAGAGTTGTAAAGAGATCCTAGGAGTTTTGGGTTGAGTGTTGGTTATGAGATAGGAAGCTTTTGGATTCACCTGGGAGTTGAATATCTTACCATTGAATCCTCCTTTTATCCTTATCTTCATCTCTTAATAGATAGAAAAGGGGCATTAAGACCAAAGAGTTTTATAAATAATTCAAAAGGTAGTCTAACATGCATTGATCATATGAATGATGGACTAAAATTAGATAATTGGTCATCAATGATTGAGTTATATTCAAATTGTAGTTGGTTTCTTTGATCTTGCAAAGGTTTAAGTAACCATCGATACTATAGGTCAACCATCAATAATTTAGGTGTGACCGTTGGTGGTAGAGGGGAAATAGTCAAAATTGGCTAATCCACCAATGACTGGCAGTCAATTCCTTAGGAAATGGTCTGAGGTTAATAATGGGATAATTGGTAAATAATCTAACCCAAAGGAGGCCAAAGTTTGGTTTAAAGGTTAATACAACATCTAGAGCCATAGTTTATAGTTTTATAACATCTATATTTTTCCCCTTTTTGTTATGTAGTTTGTATCAATAAGCTAAAAAACAAAAATAAAAGGTTGGTAGAAGTTTGGATGCCCCAAGTATGGGAGGAGGTGTTCCCCCTCAAAGTAGGAATCAATGAGGTACAACATAATTAGTGGTAGGTTTTAAAAGTGGATAAGTGGGTGTCAAGGTTGGTTAGGTGGGCATGTAAATGTGAATAAGTACATAAAATGTAACTAAGTGCGATATCAAATATCATGCATAGACTAGGATACTATAGATGATGTAGGTGGTAAAATAAGGTTAGATTAGAAGGATAGGTGACAAGGTAACTAGGACATAACATTAAGCATAGCTGATATAGGTTGATTTTATAAACTCAAGTCTCTTAGGCAACGTTAATGTATGAAAAGGTATCCAAAAACTAGATGTGATCTTGAGAAAATAAAAATGGTTTTTGGTGTCAGGACCACAGAGGGTCATGCTTTGAGGCACCTAAATGATTGGTGAAAAAAAGTATCACAATTTCATCAAATATGGTAAGGTAATTAATGTGGTCAAAATGACCAAGGAAAAGTTGGGTTGTAAAAAATGAAGGAAATAGTAAAGGTTTCATGGTGTGATCATCACAAATGGAGGCACACAAGTGGACTGAATGACCAAAAGGTAAAGTAGGGAGGTAAAGGCATTATTGGACTAGGTGGTCCTTTGGGAAATGGAGATGGTAGGATGGAAAAACCCTAGAGGGGTCAACCATTGATGGTTAGGGTCAATCATTAGTGGTCACCTAGTGACCGTTGATGGTCAAGAAGAAACCCTAAAAAGGTGACCATTAAAGGTCAAGTGAGGCTTTATTTACTCATTTAAAAAAATCAACCGTGACACTTTCCCTTAGAATTTACATAAATGACAATGATTTGGCTATTTGATTTTTATGATAGCTAAGTCAGGTGGGTTTGACTAAAGTTGAGTGGTTAGTTAGAGGTTAATCGAGGTAGGCTAAGGCAAAGGAGATCCAGTGAGGATGTAGTGAGGTAGGGGTAGAGTGTGGGGTTGAGTAGTGATGGTGCTTTTGAGGGATCCACCATGATGGAGGATGATAATGAATTAGGGGATGCCTTGAATTTCATTTGTGATTTTACTTGTTTGTTATGTGGGTGGTTAGGCATTAGAAATTAGGGGGTTTTGAGTTTCAAGTATGAAATTATTAGAGGGTTGGAAACAAGTTGAGGTAGTGAAGGTAGAGAAGGGGTTTAGAGGTTTTAGGCATGATTTTAATTGTTGTGTTAATTATTATTAGGTATTAGTGGGTTAGGGATAGGGTTTGGTCATTAGTGGTCACCACATAATGACCATTGGTAATCACTATTGACCATCACCAATTGTTAAGTGACCATTAAATGGTTAATGTGTGGACCATCAATGGTCTACCACCCTAACAATCAATAGTCAAGGGTTGATTAGTGACAATCCCACAAGGAACCATTGATGGTAACACTCAACTGTCAGTAGTCGATATAAGGTTAGGGAATGGGGTAAATAAGGTTAGAGGAATGGGTGAAGGTAGGGGAAGTGAATGAGTGAAGATAGGATAAGGTAAAAGGTAATACTTGGTTTAGGTAGGAGTAGGTAAGGGTTTGGTTAGGCCTTAAAAATGGGGTAAGGTAGAAGTGAGTAGTGGTAGGGTTAATATGTAAAATACATAGGTCATGGTTGAAGGGTAAAGAAAACTAAGGGTTATGTTTTAACCTTATGGGTGAGGGATTAGCTACAAATATGAGACCAAGTACCTCAGCTCTTAGACATGATATGCAAGGCTATGATGGACTAGGAGTGGGATCATATGACTGTAGTGGGCCTAGGTGGTATGAGGTTTTATCAACACGTGTTGAGAGACACAGTGATGTTAGTTATCCTCATTGAGAGATGGGACCTAGCTACCAACACTTTTTTGTTACCAATTAGAGAGATTACCATCCTTTCAGATGATATTCATCAGATTTTATGGCTACTGATACTGGGTGAGCCAATAGAGAATATTGATATTAAGGAATGAGATGCACATATAGATCATTTGTTTGATGTGGACTTTATTCATATGAGGTGGCACATGGGAGGATTTCATTATGCTCCTATGTACCACATGTATAGGGGAGGGAGATGGCTTGTCATGATGATGATAGCCATTACCTACTATGCACTTCTAGATTTTAGTAGTGATAAATTTCCTTTTTTATTGCTAGGTGTTCTAGTAGACATGATGGAATGGATAGTGTTTGCTTGGGCCCCAATTTTACTAGTGTAGATCTATCATGAGCTCTAGGAATACTGCATACATAAGTGATATGGAATTAACATTAGGTTTATTCTACACTGCTAGGCATACAATAACATTAAGGTGATTCAACTAGGTGGGTTACCATAGGAGACATGGGACCAAGGGGACTTCAAAGTGGGATTCATGAGGTGGAAGGTGACTTCACACTTACATCACTAGGGGAGCTACATAAGATTTGGAGTGGTATAGGGATAGGATAGAGGCATTGGTTAATGGGGAGGTTATCTAGAGGTTTTATACCATATTCCTAATATGGGCAAGATATGCTAGGTAGACATTGTCATTGCAAAGTTATAGATGGATATATGGGAGATGGGAACATGAGGTGGAGCTCATCTAATTTGACAAGGTTAGGAGATAGTTTAGGATGGTTCATGGTATCCATAGTTCTTATTCAAGGTATTGGAGAGAGGATGTCAAGGCACCACTACATCCACCATAGGCTGAGGAGATAAAGATTGATCATGAGGAGATACCAATGGTTGTAGCTATTGATGATGTAGGGGTTATGTACGAATACCTTGTATGGTTTTAGGTGCATTATATAATGTAAATGTTTGGGGGAGATAGTTTATAATATGATCCTAATGTAGACATGGTTGAGGGGGGGTCAAGAATAGATGGATGTGGATGCCCTTGACAGGTAGGCACTCATCATGGAAAGAGATCAGGTAAGGGTAACAATAACCATAACACAGGTAGCTCTAGTAGTGGTGAATGTAGAGAGAGATATAACATAGGGTGAGGTGGTTATCCTTATGTAAGAGAGGGATACAACATGAGCATAGCTAGACTTGGTGACATAGGAGAGGGATGCCTTGAGATAGGCATAAGGGTGGGCACTTGCACTTGAAGGAATATCAAGGACCATATTTTTGGTGAGGTATGTGGCCATAGTCAAGGAGCTCAGATAATATAAGGCACTGGTCTTTAGATTTCTTCTATATGAGACCAAATATGCTAAGGACAAAGTAACAGTTACTAGGGGAACTAATAGTGCTACATTGGGTCAGTGGGTAGAATCTATAGGTGCACATACATATCTTAGAGATGGATAGGATTTAGGGAGTAGTAGTGCCCCTCCACCTTAAAATCCTATGAGATGCCTATTTTGATGTATTATATGATTTTGATACTAGCCTACGAGCCAATATAGTGAGATTTACTCATTTTTGTGAGAGACATGGACATTATTATGATATATGATTATTTATGATTATGAGCTTATTATTGTGATTATGGGTTATGGATGTTGTTTATGGTTGTGGTTAGTTATTTTATGTTCATGATGTGATGATGTTGTTTATGATATGATCATGATGTTATTATTAGAATTTCTCTTATTATTAGATACATACTTAATTAGATGTTATAAATGTGGATGTTTGAAATTAATGGATCTATGTTCCCTTTATCTAGATAGACATGTGATGACTCATTGGTTTATAAATGGTTATAAATCAGATAAATGATGATGATTAATGAGATGTGATTGGTTATTTAGATAGATGAGATGACTTTTGATAAATGAGGTGGTTAATTTATTAAAATGTATTTATGGTTAAAACACTTAAACAAATAAGAAGCAAATCATGAAACTAAACATAAAATGTTGATTTAAATGTTGTTTAATGAATTATATTTAATTAGATGAAGGTGGATTAATTTTAAAAGAACATAGATTAAGTTTGGATAACAAAACCATATGTGAGAAAAGACAAGAAAATATAGAACACTCAAAAAGATAAACGTCTTAATAAATGTAGAAACAAGTAGGTATGATAAAAAGGAAGGAGAGAAAATGATATTTCATTGGAAAGGACCAAAAAAAAAGGAAGCTAAGTTTGTCTTATGAACATAAGCCCTCCACATGTTTCACAACAACATTTGTTGGTTGGTTAAAAAGTTTCTTGATCACACAATGTCCAGTAAGCTCAAAATCCCTTATTTTATAGAGGGTATAAAGGGGAGATGGATGATAAAGGAACCTTCATATGAGGTTAGCTTGCCTCTTCTATATGTTTCAAAAGAGATAGTATAAACAAATATATGTCATAGATGATGTAGACTGATTGATGCAAGAAGTCTACTCTAAAAGCTAATTACGACTTCTCAAATAATGGGTCTTTTGATATTTTTAAATTACTTTGAGAGGTTTTAGGGATGTTGATCGATATGAGAAGCCTCTGATAAATTGATTTTTGTTGACAAATACTTCACTTATCCATCCTTCAAGGGAATGGTCTAAGCTATTTGAGACTTGTATTAGGCATTTTGATAGTTGTCCTCTAAAGGAGTTTTCTACCTTAAATGAAGCAATTTTATTTGGTTTTGGTAGCTATCCTTCAAGGGAGAAGTCTACTAATGCTAGAGATTACCCATAGGATATATGACTTTTAATGCTTTTGATTTTGATGACATAGACTTGTTTATATAGGATTAAAGGCTTACCTTTATGAAGGTAAAACTAAAGCATAAGGAGGTTGAAATAATGGGTGAGAGGATTCTTTGAGAGACAAAAACCATGGGATTCCATCCTATGAGGGATGAAAATTATCCTTGAGAATCATGTCATGGGTAGAGCCATGGTAATCATATTTAATATTAAGGCTAAAAATATGATGGATAATCACATGATTCTTTTCTTTAATTCGTTGTCCTCAGAGTGAGGTGATGAAGGTGAAAATCTCATAAAATAAGGGATGACTTTAAGTTAGAAAAAAGGTTAGTTTTATATTATTTAACAAAAGAAAGGATGTAGATGTGAATAATTAAGAGGCTCAAGTTTTGGTTTCTCTTAAGAAGAAGATAATCGGTAAGCTTCTAATCCATACTTGTGTGTAATGATATAAGATCCCAGCCAATTGAAAGTAAACTTGCCCCACTTGCTTTTATCCATATTGGTTACATGATGATTTTCATTTAAGATGAGGTCTTCAATGTTGAATTCTCATTTTCTTAGGTCTTTGTTATAGGCATGTTTGATTCATTTTTGATAGACATAAAAATGGTTAAAAGTGGCTAAATGATTCTCATCAAATATCTTGAGTTGGGCTAAATGTTTTTAACAATAATTGCTCTCAAAAATGATATCCTATAGAGATATACAAAGAGAGGGAATTTAGAATTAGAGAGACAAGACAAACTCTACTCTAAAAACAAGAGAGAAAGGGGTAGCACATGTAGGGGTTCAAATGCTAGTATGATATGCCCATAAGGCAAAAGGGATGTGTAAATCCCAATCCTCATCAAATACATTAACCATTTTAGTTATCATATTGTTAAGGGTTTTTTTAGAAGTTTCAACTTGTCTATTAGCTTATGGATGATAAGGTGAAGAGAAAATAAATTTAATGCCAAACACATCATAAATACCTTGGAATTTTTTATTCTTAAAATATTTACCATTATCAGTGATAATCTTATGAGGAACATCAAAATGATAGATAGTGTGATGGCTAATAAAATCAAAAATATTTTTATCTTTATTTAAAATGAAAGGAATAACGTCTAACCATTTGGAGAAATATTCAGTCATAATGATGATATAATGATGTCATATGAAGAATGGGGGTTAATTTCACCAATAAGATCCAATCCCCATTGTGAGAAGGGCCATAAATCCCTGGATACTTGGAGGATATGACTAGGTATGTCATGTAAATTAGCATGTTGTTGACACTTAACACACTTATTCACATAATCACAATAATCCTAGTTAAGGGTGGGCCAATAGTATCCAAGGTGAATGATACGTTTAGCGATAGCTAGGCCACTAAAGTATCCCCCATAAATCTCATCAGACATTTCTCTAATAGAATGATAAATTTCATGACTACATAGACAATGGAAAATGAGATCATCAAATACACACTTGTAAATAATCCCCCATACTATGGTATAATGATAAGTACTTTGAATAAAATTTCTTTCAGCATTCCAAGAAAGATTAGAGGGAATGATGCCTAGGTTGAGATAGTCAAAGCTCTGCTTATACCAAAGTTTGGGTTGGGTCTCCTCCACACTAAATATGGAAGGAGGGTTTGATTTGGTATAATAAGGCTTGATAAGATGATGAATAGATACAAATATCTTAGATTCATAGGTGTATATGGTATCTAGGAAGCAAGGGAAGCCATTGTATCAACAAACTTGTTCGTAGATAATGGAGTGGCTTATATAAGGTAATGTTCAAATGATACAAAAAGTATATTGAATAGATATTTATACTATTATAAGATGTCATTTTTACATTGATAAGATCCATTTATTTTATTGAACACAAATTAGGAGTCACCAAAAATATTGATACTCTCAACTCCCAAGGCTAAAGCCGTTTGGAGACCTATCACTAGGGCTTCATACTTAGCCATGTTATTGGTATAATAAAAATAAATATTGAAAGATAAAGAAAGGGCTTCACCATAAATGGGGATGAGAATGATAATATCAGCCCCACCACATTGGTTCTTTGATCCATCAAATAACATGGTCATTTGATAGGTGATATCCTCTTGAGAAAGAGTCATGATGGACTCATCAAGAAACTCAAGGGGAGATAGTTGGTTGTCCACTAAAGGCACTTTGGGCAATTGGTCGATGATGAATTTACATTTAATTGAATTTTTTTTTGGAGGAAATAAAGATCAAAAAATAGCTAAAACCATGATCTACTTATCCATACACTGGTTTTGGTATGGCTTGGAGTGCATATACTTGAGTGGGTCAATGTTGGTTATGACATAGGTCTTGTGGTTGAGAAGGTAGTGGAAAAGTTTGGAGGCCACAAAGACCAAGGTGAGGAAAAGTTTTTTAGTATGGGTGTACTAAGTTTTGTACTTTATAATTATTTGACTTATATAATAGAAAACTTACTCTTTATGCTACTCATATTGATGTGCTAACACTGCCACTAAAGAGTGATTGATGGTGGAAATATAAAGGTAAACAAGTTGATCCTTTTTGGAATGAATGAGGATGGGTGGAGAAAGAATGTATTTCTTAAGTGAGTCAAAGGAATTTTTATGGTATTTATTCCAATTAAAAGATATATCTTTCTTAAGTAGGTGATGGAAAGGTTGGCATATATTAGATAGCTGGGAGATGAAGCAATGAATGGATTGGAGTTTCCTCTAAAAATTATGGAGTTTCTTTAGGTTGGTTGGATGAGGCATGTCAAGGATCACTTTGATTTTGGTGGGATCAATTTTGATTCCTTGAAGAGAGATGATAAAGCTAAAGATATTTCCTGACAAGACCCCAAAAATGCATTTCTTGGGGTTAAGGCAAACATGGTAATGGATGAGGCATTCAAAGATAACCTTGAGAGCTGCTAAATGATTTTTATGAAATTTATATTTCCCAAGGAGGTCATCTACATAATCCTCTAAAATATTATGAATAAGGTCAAAGAAGATATAGGTCATTGCACATTGGTAGGTTGCACTAGTGTTTTTTAGACCAAAAGGCATGACCCTATAGCATAAGGTTCCCCATGTGGTGATAAAAATAGTTTTATGTTGGTCTTCAATGGAAATCAAGATCTGATTATAGCCTAAGAAACCATCCATAAGAGATAACATATCATGACCAGCTATAAGATTAACAAGTTAGTCAATGCTTAACAAAATGAAGTCCTCCTTCAGGCAAGAAAGGTTAAGATCATGGAAATCTATGTAAATGTAAAGTCCCCCTATTGATTTTGTAATAGGGATGACATTTGAGACCCATTGGGGATAATCAATGGGTTGGATAAAATTCATAGATAGGAGGCATTAAAGCTCTTCTTTGACAAGAAGGGCTATGTGAGGGTGTATCTGATGAAGCTTTTACTTGATAGGCTTGGCATCATGGGTATTAATGATATTATGGGTGGTGATGGAAGGGTCAATTCTTGGGATGTCTCTATAAGACCAAGAAAATGTTAAGCTATGATATTTTAGGAAGAAGGGAAAGTCTTGAAGCTCCAAGGAATCTAGTGATTGGCTGATTTTGATAATACATGGGTTATCCTCAATATGAAAGTTAACATCCATGATGGATTCATTTAACATGGTTGAAGTCTTAGGAGGGAGAGATTTATGGATAGAGGAATCTTATATACCAAGATAGGTAAGAAGGGAATCATCATCCTAACACTAAATGGTATTACTGGTAGAATATTCATCTTCTACCATTTTAGGATGAGTCAAAGGAATGATTATGATCTCCCCATTCTTTTGATAACTCAGGGATCCAAGGTTAATCATGTGATTTTTTTTTAGGGGGAATGGCATCAAAATATTCATATTTTCATGAGGAATGGGTTGGTGAGGATGAAACTTCTTCATAAATGATGGTAATGGGAGGTGAATTGGTTGGCTCTTTAGGTGAAATGAATCTAAGACTAAATTTCTCATGAGGTTTTTGGGTCTTACATGGAAACAACTCATGTGTTCTATGTTCATAATGTCATATACCAAATCCTTTCCAAGAAAACCTATGGAGGTATGTCTTGGTGAACTTTGGTTTATCCAGATAGGATAAATCAGAGGTGAATGGTTGAGTAGAAGAGGAGGTAGAAATTAGTTGACCAAGTTCCCCATAGACAAGATTAGTTTGGAGATTGGGAGGCCCAAAAGGAATAATGGTTATGATATTAGAAATGTAAATGGAATTTTGGTCAAGGTTACCATACTCCTGGGGAGTAGGGAAGGTATCCAAGGTCAAGAAGTGATACTCCTTAAGCGAAAGATGTTAGAATGTTGATTCCAAGGGGTATTTCATGGGGATTTAGGAAAAAGGGATGGATGAGTTATTCAAGGCTTGGTTGATGGAAGAGGTGGAGTCATATTTTATTGGTGAAGGTTTGGTTGATGGAAGGAGAACATAATTTGGTTGGTATGTTATGTTGCATGATGTGAAAGGACTTGGGTCAACTTGTATGATAACTACTTGACCCTCATGATCAAACTTGACACACCGATTTAGGGTAGATGACACATAATTCATGGAATGGATCCAAGGGCATCCAAGAAGAACATTATACTAAAACTCACCTCTTAATACATATAAGATATCAAGAAGTGTGTGAGGTCCTAAATGAATGTGGAGGATGACAATTCCTAGAGTTTTTACCATAGTGTCATTGAAGGAACAGAGCACCATTATAGTTTTTGACATAATGTTCTTTGGTAATTTTAGATGGTCATATGCATGGGAGAAGATAATGTTGATGCTATATCCTCCATCAATAATAACCCTTTGATGTGGGTTTGGTTGATTTATGTCGTAATGAAGAGGGGATGATATAGATCTTAGGGATGAATGGAGGGTATTTATGAATCCTTGAAGGTAATGAGGGTGGAAAGCTAAAGGGATTTGATGAATGAGTCTAGAGGTTGTGGATATTTTTGTTAAACCTATATGGACTATAAATCCTCTATCATCACTTAGTGGTGATGGGGTGAGGTATTGATTAGTTCATATAAACTCATATTCACCGATAATTGGTGAAGTTGCTTTAGAAATACTCTTTGGATTAACTCAAAAGAGTTGGATTGGGAGACACCCAAGATGGACACATTAGACTTGGGTGAAGGTTTTTGGGTTTGGTTGGGTGATTGGGTGGTGGAAGAAGGGTATGTCCATGAAATGGACACCTTTGCCTTCCCCTTATCTTTTTATTGGGCTTGTGATCATGTGAACATATGGATGGTATGGATTTGGGGAAGAGTTAGGTTAGAGTACTACTTTAGTTCCTCCTCACTCTTAGATGAGAGTGTGGGAGTAGGTAAGTGTTGGGTGGTTACTTTTGGTTCTTGGATTGGTAGTGGGATCATGAGAGGATCTTTTCACAATAATTCATCCTAATTACATAGTTGGTGAACTATGACTTGTAGAGATTTTTAATTATTTGTATCATGTCTTGGGATTCTATGGTATGATAAAATTATATTGTCATTAAACTAGGATGGCTTAGGACTATGGGGGTCAAATGGTTTGATATGAGGCAAAGTCAAGAAAGAAATTCATAATAGTCTTTAAAATATGGTTGAGTAAGACTCAAGCAAAGGTGACAAGGGTGTTGGGGTTTGGCTTTGGCTTTGAATTTTGGGGTGGAAGCCTTATTAAGAATAAGCTTCACAATAGGAGTTTTAAGTGGTGGAATATTCTTGGTGGGTGGTGTTTTGGAATTTAATGGCTTGGAGGTAGGTGTTTTAGAGGTAGAAGGCATGGAAAGAATAGGTAGAGGTGTAGCTAAAAGAGGAGGTTGGGTTTGGGATATATTTGGGAAACCTTTTTTCTTAATGGAAGGATGAGGTCCTAGGATGGAAGAAGGATGCAGCCCTAGAATGGAAGGCAAGGTAGAAATTGTTGGAAATATTGCCATTGATGTCAAAGGTCTATCAATATTAGTGATAAAGGCCCCATAAGATTTAATGTCTAA
Source organism: Torreya grandis (assembly GCA_037957365.1). Classification (NCBI taxonomy): domain Eukaryota; kingdom Viridiplantae; phylum Streptophyta; class Pinopsida; order Cupressales; family Taxaceae; genus Torreya; species Torreya grandis. The sequence goes on along the minus strand of JARHVA010002891.1, from coordinate 67,597 downwards.
AGGTGTTTTTAATGTTTATAAATTAACTAAAGTGTGTTAATATTAATTAAATATTGATGGATATATTATTGGTTGCATAAAGACAAAAGAGGGCCCATGAAGAAGTAAAAGAGTCACAAAGTAAAGATAAAAGAGGGAAAGGGCATATTTTCCCATGAAGGGTCACCTTGAGGAGTTCAAAGAGTCACTAGATAAAGTCAAAAGAGGGAAAGGATGATTTTCCTCATGAAGGGTCACCATGTGACATTTCAAATTAAAGAATTCAAAGGGTCATGCAAGTTTGGTTTCATTTTCCATGTGAATTGAAAGGTCTCAAAGGGTGAATGCCAAAGGTCATTTGGAAAGCTATAAAAGTAGGCTTGGGAATCCATTTGTAATTAACAAGTGCATGGTTTTGTAATTTTATTTATTAATCATTTTATTTAGCTGAGAAGAGTAAGTGGAGAGAAGAGAAAAGAAAGAGATATAGTAGTGTTTTATCATTTGTTGAGAAAGCAACATTGAGAAATAGTTGTGTTTTCTACACAAGAGGGGTTGGTGCTCTTATAGGTGGGTACTCACAAATCATTGATGTGTTGGTGCTCAAAAAAGGGGTTGGTACTCATATAATTTTATGCTTAAAAACATTGTAAACTTGAGTTGGTGCTCATTTACATACTTGAGATAGTTCTCTATGGTTTTTTCCACTTTGGGTTTCCACATAAAAATCTGCTCTCTCTCTCTCTCTCTCTCTCTCTCTCTCTCCCTCTCTCTCTCTCTCTCTCTCTCTCTCTCTCTCTCTCTCTCTCTCTCTCTCTCTCTCTCTCACTCATGTGGTGCATGTTATTGCTTTTGGTTTTATTACATATCTTGAATGTATGACTAAGTGGTTAATGTAAAGTAATTTTATTAAGTAAAATATTTAAAATATATATGATATGTTGATTCACCCCCCTCTTAGTATATCATGTGCTTAATAATTGGTATTAGAGTATATTTCTTCAAAAAAAGTTTAATAGCTTGAAGGTAGATTGGGGAAAGCATGATGGCCAGATCACATGAAGGCTTATCTAAAAATAAGGCACCTTTTTCTGATGGGACAAATTATTCTTTTTGGATCATAAAGATGAGGACTTACTTGATGGCCCTTAGATTTGACATTTGGCAAGTAGTGATAAATAAATATGAAGAGTCACAGACACCTGTAACTACTCCAAAAAATAAGAAGGCAAGTGAAAATAATGCTAAAGCTTTAAATTATATTTTATGTGGTTTATGTGAATCAAAATTTATTAAAGTTATGTAATGCAAATATACACATGAGACTTAGGTAAAACTCAAGAATATTGACAAAGGTGATGGAAAAGTTCAATGAGCTAAGCTTTAGGGTTTTAGGAGACAGTTTGAGATTCTAAAAATGGAAGAGGAATAAAATATAGCAAGTTATCTTTTACGGGTTGATTAAATAGTAAATCAAATTCAAGGCCTTGGAGAAAAATTATAAGAGTCAATGGTGGTATAAAAGTTTTTGAGATCTCTACCATTGAGATATGATGCAAAGGTATTTGTAATTGAGGAAATGAAGGATCTACCCAAGTTAAATGTGGATGAACTACATGGTATTATTATAGAATATGAGATGTGGATTGAACAATAGAAACCCTCAAAGAGGGAAGCTACTTTCAAAACATTTAAGAAAGACAAGGTGAATATTCAATAATCAAGTGATATTTTGTAGCTAAGTAAATATTAAGGAAACTTGCCATTTTAATGTGGAAAAATTGGATAATTTTCAGCTAAGTGCCCAAAAAATAATAATGGTGACAAGGAATAAGGAAAGACTACATACAAGAAAAACTTCAAAGGAAAATACAAGAAGAGATTCGAGAAGAAGAGTTTATATTCTAAAGATCTTAGCTTAGCCAAAGACAGTGGAGTTAGTGACTCAGATGAAGAATAAATTCTATTCATGACTATACATGAATATGCCTTCATAAGTAAAAGTAGAGATGATCAAGAATAACATGATGAAAGTGAGGATGAAGCTAAGGTGAATCTATAAGGAGAACTCATTTGTGCCTTAGAATAATTAAAAGATCTTGAGAAGAAGAATCAAAGATTAAAGCTCCAGATTGAGAAAAATGAAAAGGAGTCAAACGAAATAATTGAAGATCTAAAAGAACACATTGAATAAACCAAAAATATTGAAGAAGATATAACAACACAATTTCAAAAAGTATGTAAATAATGTAAAAGGTATGTTGCTGAAATTTCCTCTTTAAAATAAGATATCAAGAAAACAAATAAAGTAGCCAATGATTCAAAATTTGAGAATAGAACTAACATGTTGAATAAGATATTAAAAAATCAAAGATCAATGTTAGATAAGACAGGTATCAAATTTGAAAAAGAGAAAGGGGAGGCCACTACTTTCACAGAACCTCAAGACAAGGTTAACACAGAAAAATAAAAGAGCTATTCTGAAGACCTTACAAAAGAGGAAATGAAAAAGAAAGAAGTTAAGAATGTAGAGGCAAGCTCAAACAAAGAAGGTTGGAAGGAATAGAGATACAAAAGACAACCAATCAAAGATACACAAAATAGAACATATTTTATTTTCATGGTGGGTTGGATGGGTTAGTTTTGGATGGTGTTATTGGAGGGATTGTTAGTAGAAGAGGATGATTGGGTGGAAATGGTGGAAATAGAGGTGCTACCCATAATATGGGGTGACATGCCCTAGGGTGGATCAATGGGTGGAATCAAAGTAGGGGTATGGTGAGACACAATATTAAGGTAATGTTGAAGGGCTATGGGATTATTATCCATAAAGGTGGAAAAATATATATCTCCTTGGGCAACTATCTGGGGTATAATATGACTTCCAAAATGGCAGGGTGAACTTTCCACATCTAAATGGTACTCTATAGATGAGGAAGATGGGTTGTTGGGAGGTGGATCATGATTTTCTTGGTTTCTTAGTTGTTATCTAGTTATAACCATGCAAAAAAGGGGAAAAGGAAGATAAAAACAATCTCACAAACTCAAAAGAGAAGCCATCAAAATAAAAATATCTCAAAGAAAACAAGCATACACTAAAGTAAGTTTAAATCCTAGAATACCTTTTATCTCTCTTTAGGCTTATGCCTCAATTTTAGGGAGTTTATGAAGACCAACTTGGGCTTGTAGAATGGGTATTAGAAGAAGATGTCTAAGGATGGTTTTAGGTAGTTAAAGGCTCTCAAGTTATATACTAGAACTTGGTATTTGGATTTATATTGGGGCCTACCCCCTCACTTCACACACCACATCGATAAGGGTGTCAGGTGCTTAGCCAAAATATATCATGTTACTAGAGATTACACTCAACCACCGTACTAAGTTGGTTCTCCCATTGGTGGTGAAATCTAAGTAGGATAGCTGAGAGAAAGTGATCGCTAGGTGATGAAATCCTAGTCGGGCCTTATGTCAATGTTTTGATGTTTGATTGAATGTGTGGTTTGGTATTATGTGTGTGATAATAAATAAAACTACAATTAATTTAATTGATTAAAATAAGCTATGTGAGATATTCAATATAAGTAAACAATGGATACAAATTTAATTTCAATCCAAATGAATATTTTGGTGTCTTTTCAAATGAATAAAAAATAACTAAGATGCACCTAGATGCGATATGATGATGCAAAGCCTAGGCCTAGAATGAGTACTTCTAATTTTCAGAAATGAAAGCAAAAATGATAATTTTTACTTTTTTCTAAGAAAGCAAAAGAAACTAGAACTTTGATTTTGGAAAGGAAAAAAAGAAATAAGGAAAATTTAATTTTTAAAAAAGAATACAATAAATGACTCTTCTCTAATGCAACTAAATGTCCTATAACTATGAACCTGAGAGAAATCTCAAGGGTCCCACTGTGTGTGCCAAAATGTTTCACTAAAATTTTGATTTATTTTTTTGTTTAAGAAAGATGTAAAACTTAAATTAAGGGTGAGGTTAGTATAACCTGGATGTGTTATGTGCACATGATCTAGATGATTGTTGATACTCCTCTTTATCTGGGGAGGATGAGTTGAAAATAATAAAGTAATCTAGAAAATCATAAATTAGTGAGATAGTAGGGTGAATTTCATAGTGTGAGATAGATCCAATAATCTCAAGCTTCCTTGAAGGTTGTCAATCCACACTTTTAAAACACTTAAGTTTTGATAAATTAAAAATAGATGTTTACATGAAATCATAGAAGGTACTAAAATCAAATGCAAGAAATGATTGAAAAGAAACAAGTGATTTTGATTAAAAATAAAAATAAATGATTGAATACTAATGCTAAATCACTCAAACTTGATTCAAAAAATAAGTTGAAGTTTTGTGATAAAATAGAAACTCATAAACTAGGATTTGGGTATAGGTAGATGGGTCAAATTAGCTTGCTATTATAAAATGACACATAGTGATCAATTATGGTTGGGTATGATCATTGGTGGTTAGGTGACCATCAAGAGTTATTAACTATCAATGGTTAGGTAAACCTATCAACAATTAGGTAAGACCATCAGTGGTTACTATTAGATTTAGTTTGGGAAGAGAAGTCTATTGGGGAGAGTTTTAGAGAGGTCATGGGAGTGGTGTTTGGGTTGAATGTTGGTTGTGAGATAGAAAGTAATGCTCAGGGGTATTTGGTTCAGGATTGGGTGTTTAGGTGAGTGAGAATGATTTGTGGGTAGTTTTGGGTAGGAGGTGACATGTCTAGAATTATAGAACTCCAACATAGGAAAATGAGATGAAAGGGAAATAAAGGGTAATGACATAAATAATGAAATAAATAGAGCTAATTAATAAATCTTGATTAAAAAAACATAGATACTTAGATTTTAGGTGTTGTTAATCTTATGAATGTAGGTGTTGGTTGAAATCTATTGTGGATCCTAGAGTAATGTTAATAGAGTAATGGTACCTTGACTCAAGATAGTGAGTTGCAAAATCACCCTAAGTCTTTGACTTGATTCCTAGGTCACTAGGAAGCTTTTGGATTCACCTAGGAGTTAGAATCTCTTTCCAATTAATCCTAATTTCATCCTTATCCTCATATCTTAATACAAAAGAAAGGGGCATTAAAACCATTTTTTTTTACAAATAGTTCAAAAGACATTCTAACATGCATTGATCATGCGAATGACATACTAAAGTTAGATAGTTAGTAATCAATAAGTGAGTTGTATTCAAATTATAGTTGATTCCTTTAATCATGAAAGAGTTTAAGTAACCTTTGGTAGTCCATGTCAACTTTCGGTGGTCAAGGGATGACCATCGATGGTCGAGGGTTGACCATAAATGATCAAGGAAACATAGTCAAAAATGGCTAATCCACTAATGACTGATGGTTAATTCCTTGGGAAATGGTCTGAGGTTAACAATGGGAGAATTTGTAAATAATCTAACCCAAAGGGGGTCAAGGGGTAGTTTAAAGGTTAATGCAACACATAAAGCCATAGTGTATATTTTTATAACATCTACACATAGTACCTAATCCCCTACCTATACCATTAACCCTCCTTTGGATTGTGCGAGTGACCAAGATCCACAATGTCTAAGGATTACCATTTCAAGACCTTGTACTTTGGATTTTATGAGTAACCAAGCTTTGAAAAATGGTATAAAACCCTACCATTCCAAGGATATCAACCAAGCTTTACAATGCCCTACCATTTCTATACCAGGATTTCATCCTTTGGCTCATTATAGTAACCAAGCTTCACAATGCATTAACATTACGATTTTAGGAACTCATCCATTGGCTTGTATGAGCAACTAGGATTTACAACACCCTACCATCACTATACAAGGACCTCATCCTTTGGTTTCTGTAAGCAAACAAGCTTTATAATTCCCTACCATTACTATTCTAAGACCTTTTCCTTTATCTTGTGTAAGAAAACAAGATTCACAATGCCCTATCATTACCATTCCAAGATGTCATCCTTTGGCTCATGATAATAACCAAGCTTCATAATTCCATACCCTTACCATATTAAGCCCTTCCAAGAATGGTATCTCATTATCCCAACAAGGTTGTGAAATCACATCTCGATGGGTCATAGTTACCATCCTAGGTTAACAAACAACCTTTGATAATCTGATCATTACCCAACCAATGGTCATTCCCCATCCATTTATAACCTTTACCCACTTTAGAAAACCCATGCTAATATTTGAGCCATAACCAAGCCAATCAATACCTCTCCAACCAAGCTAATCATTCGAAGACCAAGATGTATTCAAAACTAATATTTTAAAACTACTTGTAAACCAAGGCCAAAGAACCAACCAATAAATGATGTTTTTATTGAACCACCTATTTATGAAAAGTCAACCTATGAGTATCACTTTGACAAGCTAGTCTTTGTTGAGTCACTTCTTAATTATTATAACCACCTTTAGGCAAATTATTATCTCAACCATTGTCTTATTTTTAAAGAGCCTCCATTTGATAAGTCAGTCTCTATGGAGTTGTCTTTTGACCTTTTCCCCCTTGTTGAGGAGTCTCACTTGGATAAACCAATCTTTAAGGAGCCCATTATACCATTATAGGTTGTTACTTGTCCACTACCAAACATTAAAAAAGACATCATTGTAGCATCATCCATAATTGAATAAGAACCATAATAAAAGTTAGGTTCTATTCTTGAACTAACATCAAATTTATCATCAAAAGTGGACTCAATATTAGTCTCAACATTAGACTCAGAGTCCCTTGAGTCAAAATTAGCTTCAAAATTAGAATACATTTGTGGTTATTATAATATTAGTTATGCATTCCTTATAGATCAATTTGAATACATTTGTGGTCCTTCCACATTTTTTGAGGATGATTACTTGAGCATCGACACAAGTTATCCTAGTATCTTCTATGAGGATTCTGATGCCTCTTTTGATTCCACTACCATTCCACATGCCATTAACACCAACCAGCCTATCCATTATATTAACATTCCACCTCCCACAAGTGTCAATTGGGAATGATATAATCACACCCTATTGAACTATATCCATGGTGATATATCAGTTGTAAAATATTAGGAGGGCTAAGACCATGTTCATGTAGAAGAATAAAAATCTCTAGTGAAACCTTTTCATAGGTTCTATGGGGAAATCAAAGTCTAAACTTATCATCTTCTAGTGAAACCTTATTTGAGGCTCTAGAAGACAATCAAAGTCAAAATTCCACATTCCTTAGTGAAACCTTCTCAGAGGTGCTATGGGACAATAAATACAACTTCATTGTTGAAAACCTCATCAAGGTGCTAATAGTTGAGCATAATATTTCTTCACTACTTGATGAAGACATTATTAAAGATGACATTAATACAACTCCCAATCTATATAATAATTAGAAGGAAGTTACTCTCAGGCCCAAATAATAGAAAAATATGGTGGTCCTATTGATAACATATTCAAAAGTATTTGGCCCCAACACAACCAAAATTATGTCAAATTCATAATCAACAACATTGTGTGTGCCTAAAAATCTTGATCTTCATTTATTTCCCAACCATTATACATTCTATTATCATCCTCTAAATTTCCAAATCAGACCTATCATCCACTATTTATTTGTATTTCCCATCCTTGGTTGTAATTTCATTCAATCATATGTTCTTCTCCATTCAAATTTTGGGTAAGCACCACATCTATGATGTGCTTAGAAGTGAAAGAGTAGAGGTAAAAGTCTCTAGTGTAATTCAATCTTGTTAGAACTAGTATGTGCATGATGAAATATTTAATTTCATGTAAGGCTTTCTTTAATTCAAAGTTCCATTCTACTTTCACTTTCTATTTTAACATTGCATTCATAGGTTATACAATCTTAACAAATCCTAAAATAAACTTATACATAAATTTTATATTTCTAAAGAAGGATTTTAGTTCTTTCTTACTATTGGGGACAGGTAATCTAGAGACAACATCATCATGTTCAATGTCAATAGAGATACCTTATTTTGTGATGATGTGAATAGAATATTACCTTTGATAACACTAAACATGCTTTTCTTTGGGTTTAGGGATATATTATATCTTATGCACCTCTATAATATCCTGTGAAGGTAGAAAATGTTATTGTATGTGTATATTGATAAAAATAGTTAAGTCATCTATGTAAATAATAATTCACTTTACTATTAAACCTTTGAATTCAAAATGCATAGATTCTCTGTATATAATCTCTTGCATTGATTAAACTAAATGGCATCCTTTTATAATCAAAAGTCCCACACTTCATCATGAATGTGGTCTTAGTTATATATTCTAAGTTTACAAGAACCTAAATATATCCTTAGAATCCATATAGGAAATACATTATTTAAGATCCACTCACCATGTGGACTACTTCATCTAAAGAGGGAAGCAAATAGTTATCTTAATTAGAGGTCCTATTTAGGTTCTAAAAATATACACATAGTCAGATATCCCCACTCTTATTTTGAATACGTACCAAGTTAGCTACCTAAATGGAATGGTAGATGGGGAAGATAATTTGGTTGAAAGGAGCTAGTGAACTTCCTTATGTATGAGGGGTTATAGGATTAGGTTCACATGCCTCTACCTTTGTATATAAGGATTTTGGTTTGGATTAATGGGTATGGTATGACTTATTATACTTAATTAAAATAATTTGAGGTCTTCATAGGCCTAGATGATAACATCTTTGTATTTTGATATCATCCTCGTGAGTTTCTCAATCTCATCTTGTGTGCAACTTAGGCCAACATTGAGGGTTTGGGGTTGATCATAAGATTTGAGATTAATGGTATTGGACTTATGGTTCAAACATCTTGGATTTTTAAGTGAGTGTGTTGGTATATCTAGGTCAAACATATACTTAAGGGAGATAATTCCATTTAGGACTCTATTCTCTCTGAGGTTTATGACACCAACTTGATCATAATCCTCATCTCTTAGATCATCTATTTCAGCCTTGTCTATAACTTTAATTTCAAATACTCTAGTGATATTGAGGAATTATAAAATGTGTTGGTCATCATCAAAGATAGATGTTTCTCATATTTTTTGGGATAGAAGGACATGGTATTATCTCAATAGAAAACTCATGTAGCCTTGAATCATCCAAGGGGATAGATTTGTAGTTGCAGGTACTAGTGAATCAACAACATAGTTTTCTTCTTTGGGAATGGGAATGACATTAAATGTGTTAAAATTTTATATTAAATCCCATGCCCTATTCTTGTAATTCCTAAGGTAGGATATTTTACATTGGAATTTACTTTGAACTTGGTACATGACAAGTTTAGAATCCCCAAACACCTTCAATTTTTTGACTTTATATTTCAAGGCAAATTGTAGTCCAAGGATTAAGACTTCATATTCTACCAGGTTGTTATTAAAAATGAACTATAGTATTAATTAGATAAGTGATATTTTATCTAAGTGTCAATCAGAAGGAATCCCACCCTATAACCTTGATTAGGATAATGCTCATCAAAATATAGAGACCATAAGTTTAGAAATTAAGGGTTTTCTTCAGCTTTGTTTTTAGCACAATATGTAGACAAAGTGTAAAATCTTATGTTAAAAGATACTAATTTTACGTTTTAATTTATTGAATTTTACTCCATGATCATGTGTTTCATTTTAAGTTCTTTGTCTACTTGGACTTGATTGGTCATGCCTCTCCAAGGTAACCACATATGCAAAAAGTAGTGTCCATGTATCCATTTAGATTTTTGGACCAGTCCCTACTAAGGATCATCTCATAAGCTTTGGGGATTTACATAAATTGGATTTATATGAACTAATGGATACTAGGCTCAAATTATAACTACATTGGAACATTCAACATCTCACCAACCATTTTTAACCTCAAATTTATCTAGCCAAACTATTACCTTATTTGACTTAATAGGGACTAAACCTAGCTTCTCATAAATTATTTTGAGCATCAAATTAGCTGAGGCTCATAATTAAAATAGATAACTATTTAATTTCCTCACAAATATCTAGACCATGAAGAGAAAATGGAGAACTTTTTATTTATTTTTGTGTATAACCACACTAGTATGGGCAACGTTTTACTTTAGTTAGGTCAATTTTTTGTGAGGGATTTTAATAAAAGATCTCATTATTTAGTGATTTTGGAAAGCTCATGAAGTTTGATGTTATCATTAATCTTATTCATATATTACACTATATTATAATTTGTTTTTCCTAAGACTGATAGGGTATCCACATGGACCTTATGATCATTAAGTTTTGAAGGTGTTGGATTGTTCCCTACTTTTGGATCAAGAGGGGTTGTACCATTATTCAAAGGTGTATAATTAGTGATAGGTTTTTATTACATTTGATTCCTAAGGGTGTAGTTGTTCCTTTAGAATTTATATAAGGCATGAACCTCAAATTTGGCCTCCTCTGGCTCATTATCATCTTGACTAGGGAACTCCCTAGTTTCTAACACTATAGTCATCTTCAAGGATTTGGTTGTATTAAGGGTATCTAGGTGATTTAGGACCACCTTATTTTCTTCCATTTATTTCTATAATATGTTGAAATATCTACATATCTATATTTAGTTGGGTTACCTATGTTGGGTTGTGTTATGTACTTGACACTTATTTGGGAAGGCTATCTCACAAATATTGATTTTATGTAGCTTTTTGGGTTAGGGTTCTATTTGGTTGGTAGGGTGATTGTAGGATTTATTATCTATCTAGTAGATAAATTTCATGTTATATATTTTTCCACTAGAATTCCCCATTTATTTTTGAAGACCCAAGAAGTCATTTCTTAGCCTTTACACTATATGTTGGATGACATCCAACTTATTCTTAGTGGAATATTTGGATATGCTTTAGAAATGATTCACAAGTTTGACTGTGAGTTTGATGCACTACTACATTACTCATTGGGATAAGAAATCTATGGTTTTAGTTGGGTATAACATGTCTGAATAGGATCTATTTTATCACCAATATGGTTGGAGTATCATGAGATTTTGGTTTGCATTGTGAATAAGGTTCAAGGTAGGAATATTTGGCAAGATATTTTATATGGGTGTCAAAATTTGAAATTGGTGGTTAAAATATATATCCACCTTAATAGATTTAACATAACCTAATATCAAATCTAATATCAAAGTATCCTTCCTTTAAAACATAGTGGTCTAGGGATCTAAAGAGTTCTTATATAATTCAAGTGTTATTTGAGCATCTGATCGATAAACATAGTGACCCAAATATACATATTTTATAACTTGGCATTGAAATTTATGATAATCTCTTTTGGTTCCCTCTTAGTATATGTGAACTATTGATAAATGACACTAGGGTCAATGACCTACTCAAAATGAGCCAAAAAGGTGTTGCTAAATTATTCCTAGCTAGTGATAGAATTTTTAGGGTGGTTAAGAAACCAATCATAGGTTGTATCTATCAAGGCAAATGGAAGTAGTCTATAGGTGACATATTCATGCTCTACATTCAAGAGTCTGAGGGTGGTCTTATATGAAGTCACATGTTCCTTGGCCATTCATCCACACTAGGTGTGAATTATGGGAGGTACCTTTTTAGGTTTCTTGGAGGGTCATGAATGACTCCAATAACATTAATGGTAGAACTAGATAACCAAGACATGGGAGTGGATATTGTTATTTGCCTATTTATGATAGATTGAGAGGATGAACTAGTGAGGGCAACTATGGGTCTTGACATACTTATATCAGACTGGGATTTTCTATGAAATTTTAAGGGTGAGATAATAAATCTCCCATAATCAAATATAGATTTGGTTATCTATGAAATATGCTTTAGTTTATTCATGGGTGTATCAATGTATTAAAACATATCAAGAAGGTCCTCATTCTAGTGCTAGCAATTATTATTACTAAAATATGATCCTAAGGAACACCTATGAGATTAGGCACTTGGAAGAGATGTGGGTGATAATAAGGGACTTTCATCCTCCCATATATGAAATCAATCTTGGGCATAGACTAAAAGTATTGAGATCTATGATGTAACCTACTTGTAATATATCTCTAAGAGATGCAATGCTACCATTAGGTATTTAATACTCTTTTTTATGGAAGAGGTATTAGTTTATGGTATAATCTTAGATTTGGAGTGTTACTAGGTTTCATTTCACCAATTTTATAAATGATGGAAAAGGGTAGTTTGATTTTAAAATAAAAATAAAGAGAGCATAAGGTAAGCCAAAAAAGAGATTCTTGGTTTGAAAAAGATGCCACTACTTCAAGAATGATTGTGTGCCCAACCATAACTATACCACTATGCACCAAGTTTCATAAGTAGCTCAAAATTATCATCAAACAAATAAGGATTCTAAGGAGGTAGTGAAAAGTATTGATCTATAAGCTCTTCACTAAATATAAACACATAAAATGGGTCTATAGAAAAGTACACACAGGGCATATAGAGTTATTTTATAGAATCAAACACATAGAGTAATGAGTGTTATTAATGAAATGAAAAGAGTTCATAAATGAATTAGAATAGCAAGGCACATTATAACTACTACATTCATCATATGTGGAAAAACACACTATCAATTCTTTAACAATAACATGCATTCATAGAATAATAATTAGTGTAAAACATTTATTAAGACATAAACACCATTTAGAAAAGTAATAAAAATTACATTAATTTTAACAGAGTTTTTATTAGATCCAAAAAATGTTGACTTGTCTATAAGAATGCAAAATCCTATATAAATAAGGATGGGATTCACCTCCTAGTAGCATGAAGTTCCCATTCTTGGCCATGCTAGCCCCAAGAGTTAGTTACAATGACACTCAAAATAATATTCCTATCATCCTCCTAAAAATATTTTCCCTAGCCCACTAAGATAAAGCACTAAAGGGTTGGGGGGATCACTTCCAAATTTTGTGGGGCATGCCTCCTTAATTACTAGGGTAGCTGGTACCAAATTGAATTCCCAATCCATCTTGGAAAGATTCATAAGTGGTTCTTAGAAGATCATCTCATCTTGGGATAGTAACCATTCATGGGCTTGGAGTGGGGGATCCATGGAAAATTTTACATTTGACACCTGATTGATGCTAGTTGTGGATTTGGTTGATATCTCAATAATCAATTTATTCTCATATCAATTGGATTTATTCACCCTTTTCACATGACTTGGTTTAATTAGGTCAAGTGGAATTAAAAATATTACCTATCCAATAGGTTTTCATTTGGGTGAAATAATACAATGATGTTGACCTCTTGAAATAGCTCAACATCTACCCCTTGTCCTTCTCCAAAGGCTCAATCACTTTTGCACTATGGCCAACCATTCTTCAATGTAAGTCCTCATTTTATTAGCATATGATTGGTAGAGGTTTAAGTCTACTAGAGGAATGAGATTAAGATTTAGTAACATGCCTTTGTGAATAACCATAAATATCTTTCTACACTCACTATCCACATGGGTCACTCTATCCAAATATGCCTAAATTCAATAGAGGTTCTCTCTAATTAAGGATAGGTCCTGTGTCACTCTTTCAAGGGATGAAAAAATTATGTTAAGGACTTTTTGACTCTACCAAATAGGCCCTCCAAGAAATTACCTCACCTATGATATGAGTATGGGAACTTACTCCTACATATATTCCATGTTTTTCTTAGTTAGGTCATTGGTAGATCAAATCATTGACACTAGGTATTTGGCTAATTTATATTATCCACTAGGTGTCTTCATTTTAGTGAAGGAGAAGACATCTTGATCAATACTCCAAAACATAAGGTTACCCTCCTGAGTGAAGGTCTATCTGATCACCCTCTTCATGTTCCTTGATGATTTATCTAACTACCTTTAGATGTATGGATCCCCATGATAGACCATCTCTGGTCTTTGTGTACCTAACAACTTAATGGCCCTGACCCAAATTGGTCTTGAAAATGTCCTTAAGGTATTAGAAGATGGAATGGTAGGGGTGGAAACAACTAAAGTGGAAGGTATAGGTCTTGGGGGAGGAGGGAGAGATAAAGTGGAGGGTAAGATAGAGGAAAAGAGTGGAGGAGGGGGCATGGGAGTCAAAATATGGAGGATGAGTAGGGACCCCCATAGGAATAATTGGTAATTTCATTAGTCCTAGGTTATATTAAATTGTGAACCAATGGCATGTGGGAGTAAGGTGTTTAATAAGAATGAAGATATCAACTAGTTAAATTTTAATCCTTGGGGGCTCAAGATAGTAGACATGGAGGACTAGGGATCCATGGGAGGGGAATTCTAAATAAAGGGCCAAGAGGGAATAATAAGAATTTGTAGAGGACATTATGAGGGAGTTACCTTTGGATTCTTATTGGGACTCTTACCTTGATTAATTGGAACTAAAACCATAGTTGGAGTAGTTGAGGTGGAAATTGGAACCTAAGGAGCCTAAGGAACTCGAGAAGTGATCATAGAGGAAGAAAAGATAGGGGTCACCTTAATTGTGCATATGGGTTCACTTATTACTAAAGTGGCCACTAAAATTATTGAGGTGGTATCCATGGTGTACATTGGCATCATGAAACTAAGAGTCACTAGGATATGAGTTACCCTTGGGATTGTATAAGTGATTTTTAGAAATAAAGTCCTGATAATACATGTTAGATCAATTAACCATATCCTACAGTGCAAGGAAAATAATGTAAAATACAAGATACACAAAATAAAGACAAAGAGGGAACACATTACACAGAGATTACATGGAAAGATTGCAATGTGCAAGGAAAAAACCATGGGAAAAATGGCAACTTACAGAATTCATTATCACAACATCAAATTCTCTTTTACAACAGCTCCTCCATAGAAAATCCTTCAATTCTTACATATAAATCACTCAATTCTTCCACCTAAAGCATTCAAGTTGTGAATCAAGCATAAAATAGCATAAAATATCCAACCTCAAAGCATGTAAGCTCAAGACTTTCTTGGATCAACTAATTTTATAAATTATAATGAGAGAGATAATGCATATTTATGCATTTTACAACATGAGAGAGAGAGAGAGAGACAATGAATAATAGAATCAAATAAATTCACATGACACATGAGTGGGGTATCATGTGATCTTCATCATGATGGTAATATTATCTCCATGTATAAAATATCTTTGAAGCATCTTCACTTTAGATAAGAACATGCACCACCTCCATGTGGATCCAAAAATATTATCTCCCACACATATGTCAGGTCAATATGCTATGGTATATTTCTTGTCTTCATTCTCTATGTGACCATATGAGTCCAAAATATGCTTGAAATAATATTTTGACTATCTCCACACATGGGAATCATGGGGTCCCTTAGAAATTCAAACCACACCAACCCTTTTATCTTTTTCACCATGAGACAGCCCATGTGTGACTACCAAGGACAACCCACATACCTTGGTGGAGTGTTACACCCCACTCCCATCACATCAACCTAATCACTCATGAAATACCCTCCATGGGTCCCTACCACATCACCAATTAGTGACATCACTAAAAAACCACATCATTAACCATCCACATCACCACCAAGCCATGCCATCATGAATAGTGACCATGAATAGTGCCTATGAATAGTGATTTTTAAATAGTGAATGTGAACAGTGACTTCACATCCTAACATTCTCCCACATGAAGTCAATATACATAGGCTTTTACCAAACCTAAGAATTTTTCAACCAAATACTCACCAATGCCCTTTGATTGTCTGACATAAACCCAATAGAAGTTTCCTTGCACTACTAAAACTTATCTTCCTTGACTGGATTTATCAACATTTGCTCCACCATAGAATATTATAGCACTAAAGTGACAAATCACTTCTCCACACCATAGACCAATCCTCTAATGAGATTCTACCATGAACCACTTATAACTCCCACTACTTAGGAATATTTGGTCTAGTGTTCACCATGGAATTACAAGGCTTCCTAATATTGATGAATATAATACATAGGATAATAACATGTCTTCTCCTCTTTTAAGACTCTCCTAGGAAGATAACTTAAAATTTAAAAAGTGGGGTATTTTTTTTCTCTCACATCCTTGTTCATCTCTATCCTTGGTTTGCTCTTCTTATCACCTTCATTTCATGAGTCTCTATTGAGCCATCACACCAAAAATCATGTTGGGGCCTTCATACAACATGTCACAACACATAGGCTCTCCATGAAGGTATTAAAATACCTATACTACATATGTAATACCATCACCAACCCATACAATGATTTCAATGCAAACCATTAACATCTTTTCCTCAATTTTTTTTTGGTATCTCTCCTTAAGAGAGATCACCATATAGGAATCACAATGATCCAAATACTTGAATAACAACTAGTAAACATAACACTCTTAATAGTAGTGAGGAGAGAAGATATCATATAAGTCAAAACTAAACTTCTCCACATAACCTCTTGCTAACATCATGATACAAGTGGACCAATCACATCTCTAAGGAAGACTTCACACTATTTAGTGCATCACTACACCTATCAATTTTTTAAGCCTCAAGAATGTATCTAAAATGCATCATGTTCTACCAAATGTTTTCAAAACACCAACTCATGTGCCTACAGTTTTAGTTCATACATCGATTTACTTGGCTAATCAACATAATCATATACATAATACTCCATCACCTAAGTCATATGGTCAACACTGACCTTTTCCTTTTAGGAACTCTAGGTCTTGTTCATCTACATCTTAATCTTCCTCTTCCTCAACTACAAAAATATGTAAAAATTTAGGTTTTTCTATACCTCTTTCCTTTGCATGGATTTTTATTCATTGAAACATCTCAACTAACACCATGTGGTTAGTAGGATACCACATCAAAACCCCTTTTATTTATTACCAAGAACCATAACAAAGCCATGACTTGTCTTCACCTCTTCCAAAGGAGTCTAGCTTGCTCCTAAATCTATAGAGTTGTTCCATATTCAAAAAATTAATGTTGTGTAGGCTATTAACTTCTCTAAAAAATATTTTCTATCTTTTTATTTAAATCTCCTATGAGATTCTCCATATCAACATGAAGAGATCAGGATCTTCACCAAGATATCCTCCACCTTGGTCCATAGAGAGATAACTATCAAAACAAAACACCTCCTTTTTTCTTCTTATTTAATCTCCACATGCTCTATCCTCTTGTCATAGTAGCTTCACCTTGCACACAACTAGATAATAATAGAAAACACTCATACATATGGATTTTTTCACCATGTATCTGATATCAGATTATATAGCCATGCATTTTTAGCTTCATTACCAAAGCTCTGATATTAGATGTTAGAAATAAATTCCTAATACTACATGTTAAATCAATGAACTATATCCTATGGTGCAAGGAAATAAATGTGAAATACAAGCTACACAAAATAAATACAAAGAGGAAACACATTGCATAGAGAATATGTGGAAATATTTTAATGTGCAAGGACAAAACCATGGTCAAAATGGAAACTTATATACTTAATTATCACAACATCAAACTCTCTTCTACAACAACTCCTCCATAGAAACTCCTTTAGTGCTTATATACAAATCACTCAATGCTTCCACTTAAAGTATTTAGGTTGTGAACCAAACATAATCTAGCCTAAAAGATCCAACCTATAAGCATACAATCCAAAATCTTGCATGGATCCACTAATTGGATAAATTACAATGAGAGAGGTAATGCATATTTATGCATTTTATAACATGAGAGAGAGAGGGGAGAGAGAATGAATAGTGGAACCAAATAAATTTAACCCACACATGAGTGGGGTGTCATGTGATATACATAATGGTGGTGGTTTTGTCTCCATGTGAAAAAAATCTTGAAGTCATCTTCACTTTAGACAAGATCATGTGCCACATCCATGTGGCTCCAAAAACATTGTCTCCCACACACATATGAGGTCAATCTACTATAGTAGCTTTCTTGTCTTCATTATCCATGTGACTATATGAGTCTAAAATATTTTTTCAATCATGTTTTGAATATCTCCACACATGGGAATCATGGGGTCCTTTATAAATTTAACCCACACCAAACCTTTTTTCTTTTGCACCATGTGACAACCCACATGTGACTACCAAGGACAACCCATATGCCTTGGTAGAGTGTTATGCTCCACTTCTATCACATCAAATTGATTACTCATAAGATACCCTCCATGGGCCCTTGCCACATCAATAATCAACTATATCACTCATAATCCACATCACTAACCATCCACGTCACCATTAGACCATGTCATCATGAATAGTGATTCATGAATCATGACTATGAATAGTGACTTCGTATCCTAATAGTGACCTGCACTGAACTTGATACTAGAGTGGATAAGGACCATATAACTAGGGTACCTAGAGACTAAAAGGGGATATGGAGAATCTAATGGGTGAAATGAGATAAGTGGGGGGATTTAGGAAGAGAGAAGGCCAAAAATGTATAAATCAAATGCCACTTGAGTGAATTGGCGAGTGGATGTAATAGGGGCAATAGGATGACCTACTAGGGTAGGCCTGGTGTGAATGGGGAATCCTAGAAGTGGTCCTATTAGATGTTAAAGGATGATGGTGATGTATCACCAAATTTCAATCCTTAGATAGGGTTATTCAGGCTCTCTCCAATTGAGATATAATATGGGAACAACCCCAGGCTATGGGTCACCTATGATGGGGTTAAACCTTCAAAGAATGATAACTTCCTATTGATGGATCACCTATAATAATGTTTACACTAGAAAAAAGGTTAGAAATGGGAAGTTAGGATCCTAAGAAATATTAAGGGGTGATACACCAAATTAAATGAGAGATCACACAAGAATGAAATATACACTGATGAAGCATAAGATAGTACTAGCTCACATAATCTTAAAACCTAGCTAATTGCATAAGTATTTCATAAATTAGGTTTAAGGAGAAATGAATGAAACCATAAAGAATTATAAGACTCACACCAAGATTAATATTGTGGTAAAAATTAAAAAAATGCAAACTTTTAATCAATTAGAAGACATCCTAAAATAGTCAAGAAATAAGGACAATGGGCATGGAAGATTCTCCTTCATAATGCCATCATGCACAAGCTTACTAAACATAGTTCAAAATCAAGAGATAGGTAAATAAATTATTTATTAGCCTCAAGAGGTATTTCATACAAGTTTTGATAGGGTCTATCCTTATCATATAAGAGTCTCTTTTCTTCAATAATTGAGAGAGAATCAAAAGTGAGAGTCTTCTTCTAAAATTTGAGAGAGATCCCAAAAAAGTGAAAGAATGGGAGATATGGGAGAAAGGGGAGGGAGATAGTAAGCATGCCATACAAGGTCATTAAATGAGATTACAAATTAGTGAATGATATACCATATTTTTGGTCTAATCAGGACTAATACATCATAGGCAAGATAGTCTTCATTTGTCCCAATAGCTTCTGAATCATTTCATTACTCGAGCAATACACTAGAGGACAAGAGTTTTCCAAAGGTGGTGAGTCATAAATAAGTCTACTAGGAAAATATATTTATGGTTTTGAGTATAGTTTAATGCTCCAACTACTTTCTCCAATCCCCCAATCTACTCTATGAATTCCTATGCCATCTTAACTTGCTTCATCATGAGGGCAAGGTCTTTCTATCCATGTCCTTGACAAATCCATGCCCAAGTCTGATCTTAACAGTTGTTTATCAAATATAAGACCATATTTAAAGGTGATAACCCTCTCCACAACCATTCATATCTATTTGAGAGTTTTCAATGATGTCATGGTGATGTCAAGAAGGTGTCCTACTGAGTAGATGAAGTGCCTTGATAGTCTAAGTGACAATGACAAAATGTGAAATGTGTTTGTCCTAGTATGCTTGGTTGATATTCTATTTTGGCATGGTTAGAGATGTTTAAGGATGAGTATGATGATTTTAAGATGTGAAAGAGGTCCCTAAGATGTTTTCTATGCTTTTATTTCTTGTGTACATAAGTATAATTCATCTAGTTGTCCATAGTTTTCATCTAGACACTTTAGGTCTAGTGGTAGAAAATTTGAGTAGGTAGTTTGATGACAAAACCATTACCATGTGTGGATGAGTTAAGGGGAGTTGGTAATTTTTTTTTGATAAAATTAGTCTTTATTTTTTATATGCTAAATATTAGGTCATCTGCCTAAGCGCATTAAAAGATATGCAAGTGTAAATTTGGGCTCGTAGGCATTTTGACAGTGTTTTCCCATAGACAATTTTGTAATGTGACAAGAAGATTTGAATAAAAATTTTAATGGTAGAATATCTCACACCTATGTATGTTTCAAGAGAATGTTATCATATGGGCTTATTTAGTTTTTTACCTAGTTGATTTGAGCTAATTTTTAGGTCATGCAATGAAGTGCATCAAAAGATATGCATGTGTAAAGTTGACATTCCAGGTAGGTTTTGACATAGTTGGCTCTATGAAAGAATTTTTTGACTGAGTATATCAATGGTGTTATATCTCACTTGTGCAAAGGTTTCAAGTTTGATACATGGTTGGATTCTCCTATGTGAGGATATCATATGGTGCAAATTTGAGAAGATGTGAGTGAGCGAGGAAAAATTTATGATTGTGAAAATTTAGCCTTCCATGTAGATAAGGTTCCCAAACTTAGTCAAATTTTCACAAGTTAAAGTTTGAGAAACATCAATGGTGCACATTGCTCTAAGAGGTTAGGAAGCAATGAGATGAGGACAAGTGTTTGTTGGTTAATGATAAGAAAAGATAAAGATCAAACTTCTTCTAAGGATCAATAGTGAGTGGGAATCATATAAATAGAGATAAATAATGTGTATTAAAGTCAAGAGGTCAAAGTGATAGTTATTTAGCAGTATTAAAGACCAAGATATGTATAGGATATTGATAGTGCATGATGAGTCAACATTATAAGATTTCACGAGATAAGGTCAAAGTGACTAAGGTTTAACATTTGAGCATTGGCGCCTATGTGTTAAAGATCAAACAAGATTGAAAGTATGTGTTTAATCTGAGTATTGAGGACATAAGATGTGAGCATGGTGTTCAAGGTTTAACTATGACTGTTCGCATTTGAATATTTGAATTTACAAAGGAAAAAACCAATGCTTTATATTTTGGCTATATCTTTTGATATATGTAGAATTTGATCATGGTGTAAAAAGATAACTTGTAGAGGAATCCAAGGTGATTTTAGAAATATAGATTTGAATATTTGAAAATGTGTATAGAAATATTTATGAAGGTTCAAAGTTGACTATGTTTTCATATTTTTTCTACAAGTGACCCAAAAAGGATATTCAAGCTTGTTTTGATGTTGTTTTGATATCTATTGATGAATTAGATATTTGGTATTTTTTTAGACTCTATGGGATGACTTGTGTTTTTTTTGGATGTGTGATGAATCTATCTTATGTATGAAAAAATGTCTAGAAGTTGGCGTGTTTTTTTTATAATGTTCCTATGCACCAGGTTAGTATTTGAGTTGTTTGAGCATACATATATGTAAGAAAAAATGATTCTGATCATTTGAAGATGTTGAATAGGACATAAAGAGTGGACCCATGTATTTTGAATTAGTCTTATGTTATTTTTTTGCTTGATGATGTGATAAATGGGTGGATATGTCTCCATGAGACCTATAAGAGATACAAAGGCCTTATTAAAAGGTGTAGTTACTTAAGGGTGACCCATAGATGCTATAGTTGACCTATGAAGTTTAAATTTAGATATGTATTTTTGTTATAGATGCCTTAAGGGTTAAGGCATGCTTAATGGCTGACCAAGGTGTTGATTATCATGATTGCTCTATAAATAGTGAAACCAAATGTGTTGGTTTCTAGACTTGTAAGACTTGGATGAGGTAGTGTGAATGTGGAACCAAGTGAAGGTAAAAACCTTTGAAAGAGAAGGTATAAATCAGTGAGGAATAGTAGAAAATGAAGAGGATTAGACATGCTTGTCTGATTAAGTTGGTGTAGGAGGACATATAGGTCATTGGACCTAATGAGCCTATAGGAGGCAGAATGAGCAAGTTGCTCAAGAGGCTATTTGAGAGAATATATTATGAGCAAAGGCAAGGTGAAGACTATGTGAGATTGGTGGTTGATCTAAAAGGAAAATTAAATTATGGATAGTGTGTATGACCATCTGGTCATGTTATTAATGTGGTGACAGAGTTATTTTTATGAAGGTGAAGAGTGATAATCAGAGGTCCATCATCAAGTGTTGAAGACATAAGTGAAAAGGTGGATGTGTTCATAGATGTTGTGGTATCTCAAAATCTTAGGGGGTTTCAATCTTATTAAAAGGTGAAACTTTTAAAAGGTCTAGTTATTGTCGCAACTCAGCTAGATAGGTGTGGTAGCTCCTTGTGGGATTACAATCTTAATAAAATAAGGGATGGTAATTCCTTAATCATTTATATATGGTCTAAATTGGTTCTTTTTATTATAGTATATTAGTCCAATTATATGTTATAGTGTGTTTTATTCCACAAGAGGGTTTCCCATGTATGTCATGTATTATGTGATTGATCTTGCATTGTCTCATGTGTGGTGATGAATTTTGCCATGTCAGTGAAGAAGAAGTTGATTTAAAAGTTGAGCTCATGGGTGCACTTGGTGAACTAAAGGAGCAAAAGAAAAATAATCATAAGATGAGAAATATGATTAAATGTCTTGAAGCATAACTTAGTTCTCTTTAGAGAATTTAAATAGAGAAAGCATGTAGAATAAAAGATGACATGGCTAAATAAGATAAGAGTGATAAGGATACTATCCAAGTTCTTAGAGGTCAGTTAATGGTTACAATATCAAGTCTAAGAGTTAAAGACAATAAAATAATTCAATTGGAAACAAAGATATATTCTTTGATGGATGATCATGAGCAATTTATTGTCAAGATAAACAAGATTGAATAAGATCAAAATAAGTCAGATTAGGTCAAGAGCAATGCAAGAAGATCTATTAGACAACTAAATGCTTCAAGGTATGCTAGTTTATTTCATGGTCAGTGTTATACATGTAATAGGTATGGTCATGGAGCTAAGGAATGTAGAAATAATTTAGTCAAATATGAGCATTCATAGAGTTACGATAGAAGGAGTTTTGGCCAAAGATTGATCACAATTCAAATCTATCAAAAGATGAATGATGTTATTTGTTTCAATTGTCATAAGAGTGGAGATATTGCTAGATTCTATCCAAATAATGTTAAGAGGTCTTCAAGATATGTCAAAGGATATATAACTCCTAGAAGGTTTTAGAAAGGATAAAGTTAGGTATGGAAACTAAAGGTAATCATTGCCAATTCTTCTAGTCATAAGGTTGATAAAAAAGTTACTCTAGAAGGTTATGTTGTAGGTCAGTCTAAACTCAAAGGTCATGTTGGTAAGTTGGATGCAAAAGATGAGAAGAGTCAAACTATGGTATGAAGACATGAGGCAGTAAAGACTAAGGAGACTAATCCTATTGTGTCCAAGAGTCTTGATGGATTCATTCTCAATGTGGAAGGGATCAGAAGTGAAGGAAAGTCAAGTGTTTCTATTGTCAACATTTGTTGACAAGTCTTAAGTAGAGAATATGCCAACTATACAGATAGAAAAGGAAAAACAAAATTCAATTCAATTCAAGCTCAAGGAGAAATCCAAGGTGATTATTGAGGCTAGTTCTAAGCTTAATAATAATAATAATAATAATAATAAGAACTATCAATATCAGATAACCAAGGAAGAAAAGGAATATGAGGAGTTGTGTGTAACTCCTAGTTTCACATTGTTTTAGGACATTGTGTGTTAGGGTGTCTTTATCTAGGCTTCAACGAGACACTTATTATTCAGAGGAAGCTTGGTGCGTGTTAGATATTATTTGATGAGATGATATGAAAAAAGGTATATTTGTGCATTCTTTTTATATATTTTTTGTTGGAGAAGAGAAGCTTGTGAAGAATCTTAGTGGTCCTATCTTGAGGAGTTAGCTTGTTGATCATGGTTTGGATGCTCTAGTATAAAGGTGAGTTTCAAATATCTATCTGCATATCAGTTTTTGGTAGATGTCAGGTGATATTATAAGTTGAAGGCTTTTTTTCTAGGATTATATTATAGATCTTACTAAGCCTATTAAAATCTTGTTGAAAAGTTGTGTATGCCATGAAAGCTCACAATGTTCTAAAGATGAGGTATCTCTATATAAGTATTGATTATGATTGGATAATATTTGAAGAATTTTTGAAGATTTCATGTTCCTAATGATGCATGAAGTTGGGGAGAGCTCTGTAATTGGTTAGGTCGTAGGATTAGAGGACTGTGTAGCTAAATATGAGAAAGAAGGTGTGGAGAATAAAGTTTGTGTGCTCAATATGATAATTCCAATTAGATAAGGTCATTGGTTAAGGGGGAACAACAAGATTATGAGTTTATTCTAGAGGTTTATGAAGGAGTTGTAGTATAGGGTTAGAATGGGTAGTTCCAAATAGCATAATGAGTTTGATTCTTTGTCAAGAAGTGTTTGGTGCTAAAAAAGGTTTGTGCACTTCATTGTGATGTAATATAGGTGTTTTTTGGTTTGATGGTATGTTGAAACCAAATTGAAGATTTTTGAGTGCTTTTAGTTCTCTCAGTTTTGGCTCAAGGGCAAGTAGGCCTAAAATGGGTTATATGAAGTCTATGTTCCTAAAGGTATGGTGGATAAATTTTTTGGTCCAGAAGTGTGTGATGACTCTCTCTAGGTATTCAATAAGTTTCAGAGGTGTGCATTGACTATAAGGAGGTTTGTTAACTTTGGTTGTTTTTAGAATCTATAGTTTTGGGCTATGATAAAAAAGTGGTTTGCCTTATGATTTGAGGTATGAGGCTTATTAATAGGTTGAATAGGCTAAATGGGTTGTCAAATCATGATTCAAATAAATTTGAAGGTTTTTGTGTTTAAGTTTTTTCATGTTTTTGTCAATATGGAGGCTTAATTGGGTAGTTGGTTTGTGAAGGAAGTATGTTGCAGAGGATGAGCTAGGTAATACAAATTGATGTGATTAAAGGGGCATATGAGAGTGATCTAGATATGAATTTTCAAGTCTTGAATATGTGTCTAATGATTTTTTTTGAATATACAAGTTCTAGGTAGGGCTACAAGGAGACTAGACAAGCCTAGTGTGAAGAAGAGTGTTTTTTGCTTAGTTTCTCCAAAAGAGAAAGTAGCTTGAGAGAGAAGGATAGTTATCATATGTGGTGTTTCTTCATGATGTATGGAGATATGAAGATCCTTATAAGGTTCAACTTCTTAGAGTTCTTAGGATGAGTCCCTCTCAAATGTTTCTTGATGTGTTCCATTAGATTTCTATGGTTTTGTGTGTTCTTTCCTCATTGACTACAATGTTTGGTTGAAGAGAGTATTGGAATGGAGTAAAAAGAAGTTTTTCAAGGGAATAAAAGGTAATATTAAGGTAATGGGGATTTTGTATCATATTTTCAAGGTGGTCCTTTTCTATTGATGATCTTTTTAGGTCCTCAGGATCAGTGGGTGCCCAATTTGTCATTGTGTTAAAGGGGGAGAAAGTTCCTATTGTGAGTAAGCTTAAAGAGAGAAGGTGAATTATATATTTCTATTTATGATGGTTTTTGACATCAATGATAAAGGGGAAGATTGTTGGAGAGTTTTCAATGATGCCATGGTGATGTCATAGAGGTGTCATGTTGAGTGTATGAAGTGCCTTGATAGTCTAAGTGACAATGATAAAGTGTGCAATGTGTTTGTCCTAGTATGTTTGAAGTATGCTTGGTTGATATTATATTTTGGCATGGTTAGAGATGTTTAGGGATGAGTATCATGATTTGAGGATGTAAAATAAGTCCCTAAGATGTTTTATATGCTTTGATTGCTTGTGTGCATAAGTAGAATTCATCTAGTTATCCATAGTTTTCATCTAGACACTTTGGGTCCAATGCCAAAAATATGAGTAGGGAGTTTGATGATGTTTCCATTACCACATGTGGATGAGTCAAGGGGATCTATTCATATATTTGTGATCACATTAGTCCCTAGTTATTATGTGCTAAATCTTAGGTCATGCACCTAAGTGCATCAAAAGATATGCAAGTACAAAGTTGTCTCCCAAGCATTTTGATAGTGTTTTCCCATAATTAGCCAAATTTGCAATGTGGAAAGAAGAGTTGAGTAAGAATTTTGATGGTATCATATCTTACACGTGTGGATATTTCAAGAGAAGGTGATCATATAGTTTTTTTAGTTTTGTACCTAGTTAATTTTCACTAATTTTTAGGTCATGCGATGAAGAACGCCAAAAGATATGCATGTGCAAAGTTATACTTATAGGTAGGTTTTGAAATAGTTGGATCTATGATAGAAGATTTTGAGTGATCAAATTAATGGAATTATATCTTTCACATATGAAGGTTTCAAAATTAGTTTGATACATGGTTAGATTATCCTATGTGAGGAGATCATATGGGCCAAATTTGAGAACATGTGAGTGAGCGAGGAAAAAGTTATGATTATGAAAATTTGGCCTTCTAGGTAGATAAGTAAGGTTCCCATACTTGGTCAAATTTTCACAAGTTAAAGTTTGAACAACATCGATGGTGCACATTACTCCAAGAAGTCAAGAAGAACTAAGATGAGGACAAGTGTTTATTGTTTAACACTTGTCAAAGATAAAGATTTAGCTTCTTCCAAGGATCAATGATGAGTGGGAGATTGTATATATAGAGATCAATGGTGTGTATTATAGTACATAGGTCAAAGTGTAGTTGTTTAGCATTGTTAAAGACCAAGCTATGTATAGGAGATCGACGATGCGTGATGAGTCAACATTGTAAGATTGCATGAGATGAGTTCAAAGTGACTAAGGTTTAATGTTTGAGAATTAGCACTTATGTGTTAAATATTGAACAAGATCAATGGTGCATGTTTAATTTGATTATTGAGGACACAAGATGTGAGCATGGTGTTTGAGGTTTAACTGTGACCATTTGCATTTGAATATTTGAGTTTGCAAAGGAAAAACTAGTGATCTGTATTTTGGTTATATCTTTCACATCTATGAAAAATTTACTCATGGTGTAAAAACAGTAATTTTAGAGGACTCTAAGCCACTTCTATAAATATAGATTTGAATATATGACTGTGTGTAAAGGCATAGTTATGAAGGTTCAAAGTTTATTGTGTTTTAATATTTATTCTTCAAGTGACCCAAGAAGGATATTCAAGCAAGTTTTGATGTTATTTCAATATCTCTTGATGACTTATATATTTGGGAGTGATTTAGACTCCATGAGGATGCTCTGTGTGGTTTTTGGAGGTGTGATAAATCTATCTTGATTATGAAAAAAGGTTTAGAATTTGACTGTGCATTTGTTAATAATGTTCATGTACACTAGGTTAGTGTTTAAGTTGTTTGAGCATACACAGAGGTAAGCAAAGATGCATATGATCATTTGAGGATGTTGAAGGGGATATAAAGAATGGACCCATGTATTTAGAAGTGGTCTTATGTTTTTATTAATGATGTGCTAAATGGGTGAATAGGTCTCCATGAGACCTATAAGAGCTATAAGGGCCTTATTAAAAGGTGTAGCTACTTAAGGGTGACCCATAGATGCTATAGCCAACCTATAAAATTTTTATTGAGATATGTATTCATGTTAATGATAAATTAAGGGCTAAGACATGCGTGATGGCTGACTAAGGTGTTGATTATTGTGATTGATATATAAATAGTGAAACCAAATGTGTTGTTTTCTAGACTTGTAAGACTTAGATGAGGGAGTGTGAATGTGGAACCAAGTGAAGGTAAGAACCTTTGAAAGACAAGTTACAAGTTAGTGAGGACCAATAAAGAGTGAAGAGGATCATACATGATTGTATAATTAAATTAGTGTAGGAGGACACACATGTCATTGGACCTAATGAGCCTATAGGAGGCAGCATGAGCAAGTTACTCAAGAGGTTGTTTGAGAGAGTATATTATGATTGAAGGCAAGGTGAAGACTATGTGAGCTTGGTGACTAATATGATAGGTAGATTAGAGTGTGGATAGTGTGTATGACCATCTATTCATGTTTTTAATGTGGTGATAAAGTTATTTATATGAAGGTGAAGATTGATAATCAGAGGTCCATCATCAAGTGTTAAAGACATCAATACAAAGGTGGATGTGTTCATAGATGTTGTTGTGGAATCTCAACATCTAAAGGGGTTGCAGCCTCTTTACAAGGTGAAACTTGTTAAAGGTCTAGTTTTTGTGGAAACTCAACTAGATAGGTGTGGTAGCTCCTTATGAGATTATAGTCTCACAAAAATGAGGGATGGTAGTTCCTTGATCATTTATAGATGGTCTAAATTGATTCTTGTTATTATAAGATAGTAGTCTAGTTTCAAGTTCCAGTGGGTTTTATTCTCCAAGAAGGTTTCCCATGTATGTCATGTGTTATGTGATTAATCTTGGATTGCCTCTCTTACTCATTACAATGAATGATGTGTATGCTCATGAATGCTTGCGGTAACTGATTAAGTGTTTGTAAAGATAAAAATTGAAGTTGGATTATTTGGGCTCATTGATTCACCCCTAGTGATTGTACCTATAATAATATCTACCCTTACTCAATATCTGATCATAAGCCTACTATAGATTGAAAACCAATCTCCTTCATTGGGTTTCTCATAGCTATATATTGATGCAAAGCCTACAGGTCACATAGCTTCCTTATTAATTTCTATTAGGTCTAAAATAGACCTATCCTACATCTGGACCCTATGAAAGCTGAGAACTCTTCATATGCATAGATCTTGATATAAAGAGAAAATATCATAGTCATGAAATAATATTGTAACTCAAAATGTGGACCCTATGTTTTCTAAAATCCTCAAACTAGATGTTTATAACATCAATACCTTATTGTGAACAACCCTTCACTATATAATTATGTATGCTTGTGACATTTGATTGAGATATAATGGTTGCAAGATGACCCTTGAAGGGTTTGTCTCTATTTCAACCTAGGTCATAATTTTTCTCCACTTGAAATATCTTGTCTTTCAACCTTTAATATTGATCATTGATCTGCTTCTTGGCACTTGAATGAGCACCATTGATATTCTTAGACCCACTATCTTTGAATTTTAATACTAACCATTGATATTGATCCTCATGGGATGATCACTATTGGATCTTGACTATTGCACACTGTAGATCTTCCCCTATACAAATGAATGAGAGCCATAGATCTTCTAATAGTTGAATATGGTTAAGACACTTGGTAGCTTCTCATTTATCTTTGACATCTACTAACTTGTTGACTCATCAATCACCATTGATATATAGTCTATAATAAAATGTATGATTTTGATTTTATTAGACCCACTAACATTTATCAAATGTTATGCATCATTAGATCTCTATTCAAGTGCTTGAGATCTTGACACTTGTCATTGACATGTTCATGCTAACTTTTTGACTTGATACTCACTATTGACCTAGAATCTATGATCAAATATGCACCATTGATTTTATTAGACCCATTGACATCTTTTAGATGATTGTGCACCATTGGATTTGATTTGATCGAACACCAACCATTGATATTGATAATTTCAATTCAAATGGCTAGTTCATGAAGCTTAAACTTGATGTCCTCATGCATGTTTCATTTTGTAGTATTAAATTTAAAGCTTTATATTCTTAGATAGTAAGCTCATCAAGATAAAAAAAATTGTAGAGAATGTTCAAGGCATGAATAAATTCATTTCTATGTAATTTTTTTGACTTGAGAGGATTTATAAGCATATTTATAAAATAAATAAACAAGCTAACCAATCTATTTCTACATGATGTCCTGATGATGGTCTAGTTCTTCAAAGCTTGTGCTAGAAATTTTAAGGCTCAAAATGAGTCTCTAAAACACGTGGAGCCTGATTTATGTCCATGAAGGTCATGATCACCATGAGAACATACTGATCTTTACACTTTACAATCTTAGACCTGTTTCTAAGCCTACTTCCAAAAGATCAACAAATTGAACTTTAAGCTTACTTAAAGTGTTTCAAAAGATTTGTAAGTGATATTTGATCCTCTCCTTAATTATCTAGTCACCCACTCAATTAGGAACCTTTTTTAAGCTTGATACTCCATCCAGGAACTTCCAAAAATTGATCTACCTAGGCAAATTTTTGTATGTGGGCCTAAATTAGCCAATATTTTTGGCAACATCCTGGGGTTGCATGTATACTATGTAAAAGACTAGTATCCTTAAACTGATCCATTAGGCATGTGGAGTCATAATATTTTCTCTCAACTATCATGAAACTAACTTAAGGCTAACCCCTCTCTATAAACTTCTCTTTAAGTAAAAGAGGACAAAAGAGCAAAACAACAACAAATATACCCAAGGAACTTAATGAAAGGGAAACACACAACTAAAATAAATGTGTTCAAAGCACTTAAAAGAAAACATGGAATCTATCTTGATATGTTAAAATATTATATAGCATATGTTCTAATAATAAATCTTTAAATGAATACCATTGACTAGGATGGGTAATACCTCTCCATCTAGTTGGGCAAGTTGAAAAGCATTATGCTATTTTCATCCATGGATCAAATAGGGACCACTCCACAAGCTATCAAACTTGGTATGGTTGCCTAGATTGGCCTTATTTGAGTTCCACCTAAGGACTAAGTCCCCTTACTTGAAGTCCTTTTTTGTATCTCTCTTATCAAAGGCTTTCTTGACTTGAGCTTGATGTGAATTTAATATCTTCATTGCAAAGTCCCTAGTTTCTTCAAGCTCCATGAACTCTATCATCTTTACACTCATAGGCTCACTCTCCATAAACTCAAGTTAATGGGATAACTATAATGTAGGTATTTCAAGAGAAATAATCAATTTGGATTCCCTTCCATATAGAAGGGCATATGAATAATTACCAATGGTAGCTTTGGGAGTCACTCTGTCAGCTCATAAGGCTATCTTTAGATTTGTATGCCACACTATTAGACTCTCTTCCATGGTAATCTTGATAATCCTCATCAAGTTATTGTTTGTGGACTCTACCAGTCCATTACCTTAGGGGTAATAGTTTGAGGATGTGTTGAGGTAGATACCCAATTTAAGTGCCCATTCACTTATTTTCATGCTAAAATATACTAAGGAATTATCTAAAATTATAGTAGCTGGGGACCCAAACCTAGTTACTATGATGTCATAAAAGTCCACCAATATTATTTCATTAGCTTCCTTTAATGAAATTACTTCCACCCACTTAATGAAATAGTTAGTTATAGTGAGAACCCATTTATTCCCTACACTTCAAGGTGGATTAATCATCCTTATGAAGTCTAACCCCCATTGCATGAAGGGTTGCTCTACCTAAATTAGGTTGAGTGGAAGAGTTGTTAATATTTGTTTACCTATAAATAGAGTAAATTTATGACATTTCTTGACCAATGCATAGGCATCTTTGAAGAAGTTACACCAGTAATAACTAGCTCTCATTACCTTTTTTGTTGTTGTTCTTGGAGCAAAATGGCCTCCTGTAGGTCCACCATGAAATTACTCTAAGAGATATATCACTTGATCATCATCTATGCACCTAAGGAGTACCCCATTAAGGTCCATTTTGAAAATAAAATCATAAACTAATACATAAGGTATAGACTGAATCTCTAAATGACTTCTTTTTTCTTTATCTAAACATTGAGGGAATTCTCCTGTTAGTAGGAAATGTGTCATATCTTGGAGCCAACTATTGTGAGGTGGAGGTGAATCTATCTGTGAGTTATTTTGTGTTATTTTTAAAAAAAAATCTTCTTGGAGATCATCTACCATATGCTCACACAAGTATTTGCCTCTTACCAACATGGTGAATTTGATCTCCACATCATATTCCATGACCTTGGTAATCTAGCCTACTCTTTTCTCATTCAAGTCTGTGTTAAGGAGGAAGTTCCTAACTCCAAGATGAGACACCATAATATGAACCTTACTATTGGAGAGAATTGGTATAAACATTTTGAATCTTATCAAAGTTACAAGAACCTACTTTTATATAAAAATATACCTTACCTCATATCCCTCTTGCCCTTGACTAAAAAAGGTAATTGGTTTTTCAATTTATTCACCATTCTCATGCATCAATATAGATGATATGTTGTCAATATTGGTAAAGGTCTATAATATGAAATCCTTTGAGAAATTAGGATTCATAAGCACGTGAGCTTGGGAAATAGATTTATTGATGGCTTCAAATGATGTTCTACCTTCATTTGACCAAGAAAACACTTAGTTCTTCTTCAACATGGTGGTGATAGGCTTGACCAGGTTTACAAAACTAGGTATAAACCTTATCACAAAGTTTATCTTCTTAATGAAGCTCTGGATTCCTTTATTGTACTTGGGTAGAGATAGTGCTAAGATAACTCTTATTATGTTAGGGTTAATAAATAGTCCCTCCTTTAAGATAATGTGACCCAAAAGTTTTCTCTCATGAATAGAAAACACACATTTCTTGGGATTTAAAGACATCCCATAATCTCTACATATTTGAAAGATAAACCTTAGATGGTCCATGTGATCATTGGCTTCCTTAGAGAGAACTATGATGTCATCCAAGTAGACCAACACCATTTGATTTAACCCTTGGAAAGCCATGTTCATTGCTTTTTGAAAGGTTACTCTAGTATTTGAAAATCCAAAAGGCATATTTTGGTAAGCATATGTGCCCCACTTGGTGTTGAAGGTAGTCTTATATTGATCTTCTTCTCTTACTATTACCTAGTTGTAATTTGAATATCCATCTAGAAGGGAGAAGCATTCTGAACCAACAACTATCTAAAGTAGTTGATCTATGGATGGAAAAGGATAGTGATCCTTCAAGGATACCCTTTTCAAATCCTTGAATTTAAAACACAATGTGATATCACCACTCTTCTTCCTCATAGGTACCAAATTGGATACCCATGAGGAGTGCTTAATGGGAAAGATGATATTGGATTCAATCAGCTTGGTCAACTATTTCCTCATAGTCTCTTCAATTTTGGGATTTATAGGCCTCTATTTTTTCCTAATAGCTTAGCATTAGCCTTTATTTCTATAATGTGTTGGGTTAACACGGGATCAAAGCATCTTAGGTCAATATATTCCTAAGTAAATATGTCTACATATTCTCTACAAATTTCTATGAAAGCATGCTTCTTAGCTTTAGTGCTTACCTTACCAAACTTGTGGAGCATGTCTTTGAAGATAATGACTCTTTCATAGTTCACTTGTTGGCATTAATGCATTGTCTTTTCCCATATGGTCTCCCTCATGGAAAAGACCTTCAAGGGTAACAAGCCCTTTAGGAAGCTTATTGGATCTCAATTGAACTATTTGATCTCCATATTGATGTTGTAACTTTCTTGGTTCATTGAAAATAATTCTACTTCTTACTGCAAGAAAAAGGCAATTTACATGTCACTCTCAAATACCTGACAATGAGCTTCATTATCTAGCACTGATGGTCTTACTACCACTTTGACATGTGGCTGCACCTTGGTATTTTTCAACTCATTTATGATATCAAATTGAGCTCTTATAACTACCAACCTATCAATATGTCCATTCTAGTTATTTGGTATTGCTTGGATGTTAAAGGCCTCAAAATCCTCAATTAGGTCCCACACCCTATGTTTATAATACTTCATCAAAGGGTTCTTGGTGATATTCTAACCTTTAACCTAGTACCACTAGGATCCTATTGAAGTCCAATGAGGGATGGCATGAACTATTTCTCTTCATGTAAGAAATAGACACCCATGTTCCTCTCTTCAACACCTTCTAAGGGATTAATCAAATGATTGTAATTTAATAGTTCATCCAAGAAAATATCTGGTATATCTTCAAGGCGAGTGTTTAATTTTTGACCAATCATATGTTTATCTTCATCTAGGATGGTACAATTGGGGTTTATGTTGCCTAGCCCATAGGGCTCAATGTGGAATTTTTAAATGGGCTCAGATTTGATGGACACTTTGGTCCTATATCTTGGTTTTAATGCCATATATGACTAATCTACTACAAGATAACCCCTAATCTTCGTAGTGAATTCCTTAGATAGGCATAGGGAAAAACAAGGAGGTACATCTAAGATCAATACATTTTGAACCACTAAGACATTAAGACAATCATGAAGGGTCAAGTTGAGATCTCTAATAATTATAGATGGCTTGGTGGAAGAACCATCAAGGTAAAACACTCCTTTAGATCGTGGCTCGTACTTTAGACCAAGCTAGTCGGCTATGGACTTTGGTATTACTAAGGTACTAGCCCCACTGTCTACCAAGAAATTATGCACTAAAGAGTCACCAATGATTAATGATATATATAAGAGAGGAGGTTTTAACACCTTACTTAGTTTCCCTTCACTAAGTCCTTTGGTTGCATTGATGAGAACCACATTTTCCTTGTTTGGTTCCTTCTCAGGAACCTTGATTCTTGACAACCGTTCTTGGAGGATGTCTACCTGAATAGGTATGGAGAGCATCTCCCACATTGACATACTTACATTGGAATTTTTCATTTGTTACACAATGTTGATGGGTGAACCACCAACCTTTGGTTGTGCTTTGAAAGCCACAACTGTACCTTGAGTTTCTGAGTTTTGAGGGATAGGGACATGCCCTTGATTTTGATTCTTTGGATTAATTGGAACCTTTGGAGTAGAAACAAGTCCATTTGGATTTGATATTGAAGGATTAATGGTAGGAGGATATTTGATTACTTCCTGATTACCATCCATGTTCTTTCTTTTAAACATTGTATTAACTGCCACTAAGATGTATGCCAGATTAGAACTATCCTACTGATTGAGTATATAACACTCTTTTTTCTCATAATTCACCATCATAGCACCAAATTGGCTTGGTCCTTGATTAAGTTTTAGAACTTTTTGAGGTTCCTCTAGTTTTTTCATCATGGGTACCTCTGTGTTATGATCCATAAGAGATTAATTGTACCCATAATTGGTAGCCTACTACCATTGATCATTGAAAGCTTGAGTGAAATCAGTGTTTGGGATAATGGATTGTACAAAATATTGATTCCAAGGCATGGTACCCTCATATACTTGAGAAAAATTATTTTTAATAGAGACCAAAGTGTTGGAAGTTCTTACAAAATTTGGATTATAGTTTCTCTATCTATTATAATTAGGATGCCATTGTCCTTGGTTTTGACCTTGGCCTTGGACTTGGAAGTTTCCTTTGTAGGGTGACCTATTTGATTAATATGATTGTTGTTGAGGTTGATATGAGGATTGATAAGGACTATCAAAATATTTATACCTCTTAACATTCATAAGCTCATTTCCCAAGGACTGAAACATGCTCTTGAGATCTTGAAAGTTCTTATGTTCTTGGGAGTCACTAGATTGACTAGTTGAAGCCTTTTCTTACTTTGGTGAGGGTATAATAGTAATTTTAGGCACAAGAGGAATGACATCAATGGGAGGAATATAAATAGAAGATGGTCTCATATAATAAAGGCATTGGTGGTCTAAGTTTTAGCTTGCTAGCTTGGATTAGACAAATTTCTCCTTTGATTGCCACCTCATATGCATTTGGCAATGTGTTCCCTCCCATAGACTGGATCATTATTGCAATGTCACTATTAAGGGATTTTAAATATTATAGGAAGGAAATTTTAGGGGTAGGCCTAACAGATACTAGGATTCTATCATAAGCTTTTTGAAACCTTGTATGGAAGTCTTGCATGACTTCATGAGGGGCTCTTTTTATTGCAATTAATTGCTCTACAAGTGACAAATGGTCACTTTTATCCTCAAATAATTTACATAAATCCTCTCCTAATTGGTCCCATGTGGTAATGGAATTAGTATTAAAGATTTTATACTAGTTTAAAGCTTTACCTTTGAAATATATGGATAATAAACTAATTACCACATTTTCCTCATTGATATCATGAATGTTGAAAACATTGTTATATTCATGAGGTGTTTAGAAGGGGTTGTAGCTTGGTCTCTAGTCAAATAAGGGACACTCTTAAGAGCTACTACTAGAATAGGATCATATTGAGGGAGGACTAGAGGGCTTTGGCCATTAAAATACACAAAAGATCTAGGGAGTGCCATGGCTATGAAAGGGTTTAACAAAGGTCTTCTAGCATGGGCAGGCCTTAAAATTGACCTAAGAGCAAAGCTACCTTTATATGGGTGTGTATTAGCAAACCTTAAACTTTTGATTGAATTTAAAGATAATTCACAAAATTCAAA
The DNA here is from genome assembly GCA_037957365.1 of Torreya grandis. Taxonomy (NCBI): domain Eukaryota; kingdom Viridiplantae; phylum Streptophyta; class Pinopsida; order Cupressales; family Taxaceae; genus Torreya; species Torreya grandis. The sequence continues at coordinate 31,337 of JARHVA010002891.1, read as the reverse complement.
GGGAATACCTCTAGAAGTTGACCTTGTAGTCACCTTTGGCATGAGATATAGTCACTTATCTATTATTAGAATGTTGAATCTTCTTTTGGGGTCCCCAGATGCTATTGATTGGAAGCTATGACTGCTGCAAATTGATCAAACCAACATCAAATTTTTACCAATCTTATTGAATTTTATCCCATCAAAAATGCTAAAAATTGTTTTAGAACCAATTTTCACCCTTAGAGAGGGTTATTTAGGCTCTCTCTAATTGATTTATAATATAGGAACAACCCCAAGATGTGGAGCACTTATGATGGGGTTGAACCTATGGATATGGCCATATTCCTATTGATGTATCACCTATACTAATATTTACACTTGGAAAAGGGTTAGAAAGGGGAAATTGGGATTCTAAAAAAGCTAAAGGGGTGATACACCAAATTAAATGAGAGCTCACACAATCTTTAAATATACACTGAAGAAGTATAAGATAGTACTAGCTCGCACAATCTAAAAACCTAGCTAATTGCATAAGTATTTCGTACATTAGGTTCAGGGAGCAATGAATGAAACCAGGAGGAATTTTAAGATTCACACCAAGATTACATTAGTGGTAGAAATAACACAAATTCATACCTATAATTAATTAGAAGACACCCTAAAATACTCAAGAAAGAAGGATAATGAGAATGGAATATTCTCCTTCATAATGCCATCATGCACAAGCTTACTAAACACAATTCAAAAGTAAAAGATAGGTAAAGAAAGTCTTTATTATCCTTAAGAGGTATTTCATATAAGTTTTGACAAGGTATAGCCTTATCAAATGAGAGCATTTTCTCCTCAAGAATTGAGAAAGAATCAAAAGTGAGAGAGTCTTCTTCTAAAATCTGAGAGAGATCCCAAAAATGTGAAATAATGGGAGATATAGGAGAAAGGGGAGGGAGAGCATGAGTATGCCATCCCATGTCATTAAATGAGCTACCATCTTTAGTGAATGTTCCACCATATTTTTGGTCCAATCAAGACTAATACATCATAGGTAAAATAGTATTCATTTATCCCAATCACCTTTGAATCATTTCATTGATTGAACAACACACTAGAGAACAAGAGTTTGCCAAAGGTGGTGAGTCATGGCTAAGTCTGTTAGGAAAATATATTTATGGTTTTGAATAACATTGAATTCTCCAATTACTTTTTCCAACCCCCAAATCTACTCTATGAATTCTTATGCCATTTCTACTTGCTTCATCATGAGGGCAAGATATTTATACCCATGTACTTGATAGAGCCATGCCCAAGTCTACTCTTAGCAGATATTTATCAAAGGTGGGACCATTTTTAAAGGTGAGACACCTCTCCACAACCATTCATATATTCCCTACTCAATATATGATCATAGGCCTACTATATTTTGAAAACCAATCTCCTTCATTAGTTTTCTTATAGATATATATCGATGTAAAGCCTACATGTCACATAGCTTCCTTCTTGATTTCTATTAGGTCTAAAATAGACCTATCCTACCTCTAGACCATATGGAATCTTAAAACTCATCATATGCATAGATTCTTATTTAAAGAGTAAATATCATAGTCATAAACTAATACTATAACTCAAAGGATGGGCCTTATGCATTCTAAAATCCTTGAACCAAAGGTTCCTGGCATCAAAACCTTATTGTTGACAACCCCTAACTATATAATTATGTATGATTATGACATTTTATTGAGATATAATGGTGATGCGATGATCCTTGTAAGATTTTACTTTGTTTTGACCTAGGTCACAATTTTTCTCCACTTGAAATTTATTATCTTTTAAACTTTTATATTTACTATCGATCTGCTTCCTGGCACTTAAACAAACACCATTGATCTTCTTAGACCCACTGTCTTCAAATTTTAATATTGAACATTAATCTTGATCCTCATAAGATGAGCACCATTGGATCTTTACTGTCATGCATCATAGATATTCCCTTATAAAAATGAATGTGAGTTGTAGATATTTTGATAGTTGAACATAGTAAAGACACTTGGTATCTTCTCATTTATCTTTGAGATCCACTGACTTATTGACTCATCACTCACCTTTGATCTTGAATATATGATCAAATGCATGCCATTGATTTTATTGGACCGACTGACATCTATCAGATTTTGTGCACTATTAGATCTCTATTCAAGCACCGAATATCTTGACACTTGTCATCGACATGTTCATGTTGAATTTTTTACTTGATGCTCACCATTTTTTAGAATCTACAATAAAATGTGCACCATTTATTTTCTTGGACTCACTGACATCTTTCAAATGCCTGTGCACCATTGGATTTGATTTTATCAAACACTCACTATTGATCTTGATCATTTGAATTCAAATGGATACTTTGCTAAGCTTAAATTTGATGTCCCTACGCACATTTCATTATGTAATATTAACATTGAATCTTTATATCTTGAGATAAAAAGATCATCAAGATACAAATTTTGAAAAAAATGTTCAAGGTATTAATAAATTCATGTCCATGTATTTATTTTGACCTAAGAGGCTATCTATGAATATTTATAAAATGCACAAATGATCAGAATAGTCTATTTCTACATGACATCCTGATGATGGTCTAGATCTTCAAAGCTTGTGCTTGAAATTTCAAGGATAAAAATGAGTCTCTAAGACTTGTGGAGCCTAATTTATGTCCATTAAGGTCATGATCACCATGATAACCTACTAATGTTTACACTATGCAATCTTAGACATGTTTCTAAGCCTACCTCCAAAAGATCAATAAATTACACTTTAAGCTTGATTAAAGTGTTTCAAAATATTTTAAAGTGATATTTGATCCTATTATTCATTATTTGGTCACCCACTCAATTATGGATCCTATTAAAATTGATACTCCATCTAGGAACTTATATAAATTGATCTACCTAGGTAAATTTTTATATGTGGGCCAAAATTGGCCAACAGGTGGTAGAGCAAGCATAAATATCTATGGAACTTGTTTTTTTTATCACTTTCTAGGATTGTCTCAAAAATTTTATCAATTTTTAAGTCTAAGACCTGTGCCACTTATGGCTAGGTGACCTATGAATGTGGAGGCAGAAACATCAGGGTGAATCTAGGGAGGCATAGCCTTTGGAGGTGAAGGTGGTAGGATTCTCTGTATAATCTTCCTAGAGATGTAAGGCATAGATATATAAATGTATCCTTCCTATTGTGTAATAACATGGCCCAAGGTTAGTTATAGTAGAGATGTATGTATTTGAAGATCCTATGGAGGTGATGTATGTCTTTCTTCGATGACTAACTCAGGTTGGACCTTATTCCATTTATTCTTATTCTTTGCCTCAACATGTGATAACACTTCATTATTTTTGATCAAGTTGAGATGAATTTAATCATCCTTATGGGGATCATGCTAATAAGTGATATTGATATAGACCATGTGTTTTACCACATGGTCATAGATAAACCCATGAGGATCCCATTATTTACACTCTACCCTTCCTAAGGTGTAAAAATTCATGTTGCTTTCCATATTTCATAGTGAGGTTATATTCATATAATCATGGTAGCAAATGATGATTGGGAAGTTTGTGCACATTTTTTTATAATTATTAGTTAAGAACCCTATGATTCCCTTGACCAATTGATGAATAATTTATTACTTTATGAGGTGATTCGGGACTTGGTAGGGTAAAATAAGAGGGCATGCTAGATTCCTTATACCTAAATGATGGTGTGATCCTTATAATACTAGTAGGACCCTATATGTAATAACATCCTCCTTATTTCCTCAAAAAGATATAACATAGGCTTGTCATTGATGGCCTAATAGACCATAGGGTATAAATGTTCATAGATGTCCTAGATGTGATTTCGATAATGGTGATCATATAACTTGTAGAATGTGATGTGAACTATAGAGCCAATGGGAACCTAGGGTGGGAACACTATGATTTTTAATGAGAGGGTGGCACAAATTGCATCCAAAATGTAGGATAACATGTATAAATTACCTCTATTTTGAGCCTCAGAGATGTTCCCTTGACAAGGTTGAAGTTAATTGCATTTCCTAGGTTTGGGAACTCCTCTTACTTGAGGATAATACTTATTAGAGACACCCATAATATATTTACATCCATGGTGTCAATGGATTTGAGTAAGTTATTTGGGAGAAGCATATCAACATGAACCCCTTCTTGGAAAAGGTGGATGGGTAAGAATCATTTTATTCCTCGTTGGTCCACTGATCTTGGTCGATAGACCAATCCTTGAGAACCTTATATATCACATGTGTTTTGGTCCATCTATGGTGCTTTGATCATAATTGATGGTTTAGTCTAGGAGGTTGTAATACTAATTAAAAGTATGCCTCAAGATGTCTATGATTATATTCATAGATTTGGCTGAGTAGACTAGGTCTTGAGATCTCATTGAATGCACACCAAATACCATAGTATATTTTTTATTGAGGTTTGTGCAAGGGAACACTTCATAATTGGTCATGCCCTTATTAAATCCTGGTCTCTCTAGGTCTCTAATTTTATTTAAAAACTCAATCTAATCTTCATCATCATTGGGGGTGGGCATCACACGTCTTAAATTGCCTTGAAGACCTTGTTTTTATTGGGTTTATCATCCAAAGTTGTTTAGTTTACTTAGTTTATTTATTATCTTAGATTAATTACGTTTTTGTTATTCAAGTTAATTGAAAATCATAAGTTAGTTATAACTTCCCATGAAACATTTATATGCTTTCAATATCATTGTAAAATTATCTTGAATGAATACAATAAAATATTTTTGTTAAATATTTTACTTGCCGTGTAATTTATTCAAGTTTGCACCATTCCCCCTGGGCTATCAATGGTATTAAAGTGCAGGATATTGAAAAGGATGATTGAATAATTCTTGTTTATCATGATAGAGTATAGAATGTGAGGAGAGGATGACATCAATGTTGGTGATGTTGGGTTGAGGAAGATCTATCAACATTTACAAACCAATCAAACTACTAGCGTACTATTTTAGAAGTTTGTTTACTCTAGAAGCATGGTAGACCCTAAATAAAGTTCAATGCCAAGTAAAAATCTTAGAGTAAGAATAAATTTTCATGATGATGCTATGAAGAATATGATATTGATGTAGAGATTCAGTGTATTTGTAATAAGATAGCACTTCTGGAGTAGATATTCAATACAACTTACTGGAAGAGAGCATGTCTAGAACACATATGACAGCTAAGTGTTGCATAAGAGTAATAAGGTAATCAGATCAATTTGTTCATTTTTTTTTGAGAATTATATTCATTCCTACATACAACATTCAATGGTCAAAATAAATTTAGTCTCAAAGGTGAAACTTAGTCTTTGTGAAATTTTCAAATGACACATAGATCTGTAAATGTATCATGAATATTCTAAACATAATTTAAAGCTATATTTTTTTTCATGATTCAACAACCAAAACTACACAAAATTTCAACCAATATAGTCATGTATGACATGGGATTCATGCATTTGAGTTGAGAATCCTTGTGGGCTCTACCAAGTAGCAAGTAGATCTATTTTTCATGTAAGTAAAAAGGCTACCATAGTTTTCACATGCAAAGTAAAATTTCCTTCATGAATATTATTTCTTTTATTTTTCACATCCAAACAAATCAACTTTATTTAGAATATTTTTCCATTATATTCTAAATTTACATGTAGAGGGATTGAAAATTGTAGTTTTGGTAGTCATTTCCATAAGAGAAGATTCCTAGTTCAAAGCTTATATTTTGGATAATTTTTTATATTAGAAAGGAAATATTTTAAAAAAAGCCTTTGTAAAGAAAAGGTGATATAAGGGTGTAATTGTGACATTTTTTTTACTCTTGAAGTCAAAAGGTGGTCATGTGACCAGGTGATATTCATTGTTTTCAACATTTTTGACACATTAAAATGGTCAAATTTCTATTTTGGAGCCTTGTTATATGATTATATTCCAAATTTATTAAACTCAATGTTGTATGGGTGCATTATCGATGGAATCCAACACCCTATCTTTGAAAATTTTATCCAAATGAATTATACACACTAGACTAAGATTTTAATGATGTGTCCCACCACTTATGTTCTCAGTGATATACACCAGACTAAGATTGTAATGACGTGTCCCACCACTTATGTTCTCAGTGATGATGGTGTTACATTTTGGTGTTTATAGGTCCCTAAGGATCTAACAAGATAAACAGAGCCAATTAGAAGTTGGAGGATAATTTCCCTTCTCTAGTTAGCTACTTATTTGGAGTATGGGTCTACTCTTGGGATAGCAATTTTGGTTTGTGTGCTTTTCTTTTAGTTTTGATTTTTTTTTAGTGTGTTGATATGATTGTTAAGGATTAGATATAATATTTTGAATTTGCTTTTATGATTCACAGCTTTTCACCTCTTTCTTGATAAGGGGAAGATATTACATAGTGGCCTCCAATTAGTCATCAGTAGTTTTATGAGTCAACATTAGATTTGTTATCATTTTGAGTGTTGAGCAAAGGCATTCATGTGATGTTGCTAATTGTTGGGTATTTAAGAGATGTGCCATATAGAGTACTAGAGGATCAATTCGATGGGTTCCTATGTGGGACCTTATATGAGTTGATGTATTTGGACAAGCTTTGATCAGGTTCTACTATAATACAATATGATTGTTAAAGGGGATGGACAGGGCATGATTCATGTTCATCAACCATAGTTTGATCAATATCATGATGTACAATGTGATAGATTGTAGATGTAGTAGAGATTCATTGATGAATTCATAGTCATAGCTCCAGATCTTCATAATCTATACCCCTTTAGATCAAGGGGAGTTTGTTAGGTTTATGATCCAAAGTTGTTTAATTTAATTAGTTTATTTATTATATTATATTAATTAATTTTTTGTTATTTGGGTTAGTTTAAACCTGTAAGATAGTTATAACTTCTCGTGAAAGATTTATATTCTTTCACTATCATTTTAAAACTATCTTAAATGAATACAATAAAATGTTTTTGTTAAATATTTTACTTGCCATGTAATTTCTTCAAGTTTTCACCATTCCCCCCTGGGCTATTAGTTTTAGTGCTCAAACTACATTAGATTTGGTGAGGAAGCAGTGTACTGAAGTTCAAGCTTTGGCTTGGGTTAGAATACAATACAAACATATCTAAGAGTTTTAGGATTACCTAACATGAAATTCTAGGTTGAAGAGGAACATCAAAAAATTGAGAGAGCACTATGGAGAAAATTTATTGGGAATTAGGAGCACTAATGCTAAACCTAATTATTATGAGGACTTATAGGGCTCTAAAAATATCTTATGCATTAATGTATTTTATCATACCACCTTATATGGATTCAAATATGAGTTGGTAGAACAATCCTCTCAATCATTCCTTGATCTAACATTAACTTAGATATTTCCAAAGGGTCTCTTATTTTAGATTTTATGATGGTGTTTGGATGTTTATCCATTGTCTGATCAAATCTTAGTTACATATATTATTTAATAAAGTGGCCATAGTAGGTACATGCCTCCTTTGGAACCCTTATGTCACCTCCAATACCCTTGAGTCAGGACATATGCCATTTGTTGATTGGGTACTTTATTTTTTAGGTTATGCCATCTAAGCAAAGTATATCTATCATACATTTATCTTTCTATGTATTAGAGTCAATTATTTGTGTTTGTAAAGTATACATGGTGGCCTATGATTGGTTCATGGTTCTAACCATATTCCTTTATGGACTAATCAAGATGTTCCCAGACCTTTTATATAAACTTATATATAAGTGAAATGTGGTAATCTATGGTTTGCAAAGATTTTCTAGGGATCTAATAATTATGACACCCCTATGAGACTATCAAATTTGATAGGTTCCATGTGGCACTTTCTCATTCTATAAGATATCTCAAAGGCTATGAAAATTCTAACACGAATAATAAACTATAAATTTTGACAAGTTTCACTTGGCACTTTCTTATTTTATAGGCTCTCCTAGGAATATAAAAATTCTAACACCCTCAAGAACCTAGTAAGTCTAATAGGTTTCATGTGGCACTTTCTTATTCATCCTACTTTCTCATACCTTGGCCTCCAAAATTTTTGACACCCCTATGAAACTAACAAGTCTGATAGGTTATACGTGGTGCTTTCTCATTTGTTGGGATCTTTTGTGGCTCTAATAATTTTAACACCCTCAAGAGATTGGCAAGTCTGAAAGGGTCCACATGGTACTTTATCATTCATCAAGTTCTCTTAGGGCTCTAATAATTTTGACACTTTTAGGAAATTGACAAGTCTAATAGGTTCCACATGACACTTTTTTATTTATTAGGCTCATCTGGGATATTTATGAAAAGTGAATAAGTCAAATGGAAGACCATGTAATCAATTGAAATCTTACCTACCCACTAATGAAGCTTCATGAAATGCTAAGTAGGACTCCAGGATGATGTTATCCTAAGAAATCCTACATATTATTAACTCTATGAAACAATACAAATAGTATAAAATATTTTAAGTATGAGGAAGCTTTAATTTTACCATAGATAATGGATACATTATCAATAACACAAGTAAAAAAAGGATATTGATGGTTACCACCAACTTGTAAGAAATGTCTTAAAACATTCAATAGATTAAGGTGAAATAAAGATTAAAGGATTTTCATAATTTGAGACAAAGGTGAGAAGATCAAAGCTCCAAAAGATTCAAAAATTTTAGAAGGGTCCCCCCATTTTAAAATAAAATAGGGGTGGTGTTTACCATAACAAAACCTTCACTAAAAAGTAATTTTATGGAACAATTCCCCTTCAACTCATGATATAATTTAATATTTTTGATCAATATGGACTTAACTTTATTTGAGTCAACAACCGAATTCCTTAGTGGGCCATAAGTTCAAAATTATGGCCATTGATAATTCCATAATATGGATATAAATGGTAGCAACCAAGAATAACACATCTAAATAAGTTATCAATTTTCTTGAGGGGAACATAAATACATGATTTGGCACTCTAACTTCATTAGTCTATGACAATGGTCATGTATTCTAGTTGGCCAAACTCATTGAATGGGATTATGATAATGGTATCACCTTAATGTTCTCATCAAAATAATACTAATAATGGAATGGCTTGGCTAATTCAACCAACAAGAACCTAATATATGCAATAAATAAATATGAGTAAATGAGACCTAAGGACTGACATTCACTATTGAAATATGATATATGGGATATTCACACCCAATATAAGTAGGCTCTCAATAGTTCACATTTTATATTGGTATATGGTCTATAACCCATATTATTAATGCTCCTCACACCACCTACATACAAATTCATGCAAGAGTACATGGATGATAATGGGAAAACAAAATCAAGGTTATTATACACTATCCAAATGGAAGATGAATGAGAATAAGCCCTAAAAATATTTAGATGACATTATGAAATCATTAAGAGATGGTTAAATAATAAGGTAAGGGTGAAATCATTTCAAATATCAAACATGGTCCTATTTCAAGATAAATCCCATGATAAGAAATGGTAGTAATCCAAATTAGACCCACTTTGGGTTGGTCCTTGCCATATTTATGAATTACTAATGTAGAATGCTTTTAGACTAAATGATATTCAAGGAAATGATCTCCCACTTCCTATGAATGGATAACTCTTGAAATAATACTTCTCAGTTGTGTCATCCACTATGATATTAGAGTCTCCCTCTTGAAAAAGGCTAACAATGTAAATATTAATTTGGTTTTAGTTTAGTTTTCTTTTGTTATGTGGTTACTTCTTGTTTATCCTTATTTGTTGTTTGTTTAAGCTTTCCCCTATTTTCCATATGTTCACCTTTTTTCCAACCTATCCGTGGTTCACTACACCCAAAGAGTGGGACCCCATTTGCATAATAAGATTGAAGAATTAATATAAAGGGAGAATAATCTAGAGTTGAGCATTGGTTCTCACATTACCAGGTTTAGTCACTTTGAAGGTTGATGAGGCATCAAATACATAGTCCCTAAGTTGGAACATAGAAAATAGAACCCAATTATTGAACAATGTGATAGGCATGATAACTCTTTTGGCACACCTGAGCAAAATAGAAGTCATTAATTTAGAAATGAGAAAGTGAATTCAAAAAGCCTTTTTATTTGACAAAGAGTAATCACTGCACTTAATAGAACACCTAAATCACTATGGAATCACTAAAAATAAAAAGGTCCTCTTGTTATCTTGGCTACATTGGCTCCCAACCCTCATAGATCAAACAAAGAAAATCATCTAAACAAAAGGAAGCCTAAAAGATCAATAAAATATTCAAGTTTCTTCCTAAGAAAGGGTGATTTGGGTAACCTCCATCTTAGGATTTCCTTCTTGGTTAGAAATGAAGTAAGGCCTAGATTGGGAAAAAAGGTGTCTCTGTCAAGGCTATAGATGTCTGGATGATGTTATAACAATGCCAAAGTATTCCCTTCCTTATCCAAGCCAGTAGTATAAGCACTTTTCAAAGAACTCTAAGTACTTAAGATGCATTTGAGCTCACTAAGGGGACTCAAAAGGAAAATAGAAAAGGATAAATCATTATTTTCACTAAGTTACCTCTTGAATAAATTAGATCCCATTATGTCATTTTATGAAGTAGACATGGGTGATTTCTTATTTTCTAATTATGCCCAAAGGAGTACCAACTACTTATCCCCTAGTTTAATAATAGAGGCTTAAAGTCTAGACTCTAAACATAGGGGAAAAATTTTCCCCATGTATTTTAATTTTTTTTGGACAACACATCCCTTTTCATAGAAGAAAATGGGACCTTTGATATACTACAATTCAAAATTTATTGGCCACCTATCAAGCCTAGACCAATCCTTGAGATTTTACATAACTCTAATAACAATCCATATAGTCATGTCTAATGATAATTCACAACTATTAGATATTAATAAAATTATCCCATTAAATTCCTTAAGTGTAATTTTAGGGTACTAAGTATTTATTATTAAAAATCCATGTGTAGGTTTTCACAGAGTTATAGTTTTGGAGTCGCTACTAGCATTTTTTGAGAGCCCTTATGACATATAGTAAGTATTTATTTTATTACAAGATGATACTAAAGTGACTTGGTCCTTATCATAATGTTTTTAGGTCATTATAGTCTCTAATAATGAGGAGGTTCCATGTGTACTTATTGGTCCTAGAGGCATCAATGTTTTTATATCCCTAAGAATCCCAACAAATGATGAAGCACCACATATACCAGTAGTCCTAGAGGTGTTAAAGTTATCAGATCCTTAGAAGACCTAATGAATGAGGAGGTAACACATGTAACCATAAGTCTTAGAGGTATTAGATTTTTCATATCCTCGGGGGGGGGGGGGGGGCAATGAATTAGGAGGCACCATGTGTACCCAACAATATTAGAAGCATCATAGTTATTAGATCCCTAGGAGGCCCAATTCATGAGGAGGTACCACATGTACCCAATAATCCCAAAGATATCATCATTTTCATACCTTGGGAGGTCTAAAAAATAAGGCAAAACCAAATTTACCCAATGCTCTGAGAGGAGTTAGATTTGTTAGAGCCCCAAGAGGCATGATGAATGAGGAGCTGTCGTGTGCACCTAATGGTCTCAGAGGTGTCAGAGCTATTAGAACCCTAGGAGGCCTAAATATTATAAAAGTGCCACATGTAATTTCATACACCTTAGGCATTTGAAAGTTTTTATAATGCTTGAAAAGAGTTAGAATAAAGTAAGGATCAATATTTATGATCTAATAATAAAATACAATGTGTACATAGTACAATTAAGTTATTGAATCTAGTATGTATAGATATAAACACATAGAGTTCCTCATTGCACCTAATCAACATAATACTCAACAAAACAACCAATATAAAAGTGACATGTGGACAACATTGAGAAGTTTTATATTGCCATCAAGGATAAGAATAGATGTGTGCCTACCATACTCCTTTCATTTATTGACTCTGTTAGAGGAGATTGTAATATGAAATCTTGAGGGGCCCCATCACCATCAATCAAATATAAATGGGATTATGTTCAAAATTTAAAATTAATACCAAATTGGGAAACAACTAACTTGGAATCACACAATAAACTTAGATTTTAATTCACACAATGTGATCCCATTGAAGCTATTATTGAAAAAAATACTTCAGAGATCTAATAGGCCCCATCGAGATCAGATTGCTTAAGTGCTTTAATGTGAGATAATATACAAATGGGTTGGTATAAATATAATATCAAACCTAATTCATTCCTCACCTATAAAATACCTTAAAATTCCAAGGTAAATTACCAAAAGCATTATATCAAACACTTAAATGAGCAAAGCTTACCTATTTTTATATGAATCATAGGTACAACACATCTATGGGTCTAAAGTACTGAAGGATCAACCCAAGATATATATTTTCTAAGTTACAAGATAGGTCACTATTGTACTTACTTATCACATAATGCATTATTCACAAATAAGCCAACATGTAAATAATTACATAAGTTTGAGGCCCTCTTCAAAGTATTGACTATATAGGCAGTGCTCATTGACATAGGGGCCTTTGAGGTAGATGGACACCATGTGCCCACTAACCCATTTTTCCCATAGCCACTATGAAGACTAAAAATTAAGGTTTTACTATTTGACAAGGAGTAATAGTTCATGACCTAAATATAAATGCACTAAAGTGAATGCAATATAGAATCTAGAAACATCTAGATGGTCACATCTAGTTTTAGTATATACTATATACTTAACACTTTCATCCAAGTTAGACAGTCGCATTGACACAACTATCCCAGGTTGATTCAAGTGTTCATAGCTATAGAAGAAAAAATCATAGAATCAGGTGATTGTCCTAAAATCTAGATCTAGTCCACATTCTGTATGTTCCATATCTAGATTTGTATTAAAATCATAACTAGATAATTACCTTTTTTGATTATTATTTCAATATCTAGCATAATTGTAATTTTTATTTTTAGCATCTCAGCATAATAAATTCAATATATGTTCTATCTAAGTTTTGTAAATAATTGGCCTTCTCTAGAGATAGTCTATCATCATTGTGTCCTAGGCTATCTCTTCTCTCGTTAACCCTATATTCCTCACATCTAGATTTTAGGGTTAAAATTTGGTGAACCTAATTCATATGGATGTAATTTTTTTTGGTTCATAGGGTTTTTATCCAACTAGGGTTTCAAATTGCTTTAATTTTTTATTTTTTTCTCATATTATAATGAGTAAAACCTAGGTAAATCCAAAAATTAGGAGGTGTGCCTATTGAACACATTGAGATTCCCCTTCTAACACCTAAGATGTCTAAAACCTATGAGGAATATAATATTATGGATCATGATGATACCAATGATGAGAATGAAAAACCTATTGGTGAGGTTATCATAGAATAAGATTTTTAAATGAAAACCATGAATCTAATCAAATATATGGACATGAGAAAATATATCATGAGAAAATGCAAGTAATTGTATTGTTTCATAAGCATGTTTGTCAAAACCCTGAAGATCTTGGTGAAATCCTAAGAACCATATTAGAAACTAAAAAATTAAAAAGTGTAGATGAATAAGTAGGTCCATCTATTGATTATGTTATTCTAGTTATGGGTCATCCTCATATATAAATAACCCTCCCCTTGAAGTCATTACCGCTTCATACTAATAATGGGGGCACATGATATGTATTTCAACCTTTGTTCCCTAAAACTACCATTACCACATTTTACATGGGAAACTAAAATATTTCAAATCAAATACCAGTTTCAATGCCTATATCTAACCAACCTATGAGTACACTTCCTTTGGAAAATTCTCAAATGTCCAACCTAAAATACCAAAAGGTGCAATCTCTTTTCCAAAATATAAAACTTTTTCAAACTAAGGTTACAAATATTTAACAAAATTCTATGAAATCGCTATTGATTCACAAGAGGTGTGGCATAATCCTCTTTCACTAGAATATCTTTGTACCCCTTGCCAACTAGTTTTGTTGTACCTAAGTTCACATTTTATGATGGTAAAGGTGATAATGAAAAACATCTCCAATCTTTATATGTGGCATGCCTTGATTATGCCTCCAATGATAACTTTTGACCAAATTATTGGAGCCTCAAAGATTTTGCTTTAAGTGGTTTTATAATTTACCAAATCAATCAGTAAATGCCTTCAAATCCCTTGTGGATCAATTTTTGGCACACTTATCTATTAAAATTATCAAAAAAAATTCCTATGACCAAATTACAAAGATAAAACAAGGAACAAATGAACCTATTAATAAATATGTGTTGAGATATAGGATAACGTTAGCTAAAATCATAAATCCTATGGTAGATAAAGAGATTCAATATATTTTCAATCAAAGTCTGATTGCTCATTTACACGAGTCTATTGTATTCAAAAATTTCAAATCTTTCAATGGCTTATGCCACATTGTTCATGATCATGAAATGAAACTTATCTCATTGAAAAAACTTAAGTATGTATCAAACACAATGACTACATCTGCATCTAATACCAAATTTACTATTAAATCAAGTTATAAGGTCAAACCTATTGATCCTAAAAAGGCACAACTACCATGGTTAATGTGGTGTCACAATAACCTAATCAATTTGTCCTATCTAATGCACCATAGAGATAATTTACATGCTTACCTAAGTCTCCCACTTCATTATTCCCATGACTAGTAGAATGTCATCTTATATGTCTCCCTCATCCTATAGAGGTTGATATGAGTAGACCTCTACCCAAAGGGTATGATATAAATGCTTATTATGACTCCAACCAAGGCCATGGTAATTATATGAACAAATTTTTCACCTTAAAGCATAATATCCAGGACCTCATCGATGACCATAAGATTACATTTGATGATCCTCCAAAGGAATTAAGTTCACGACCTAATGAGCACCACAAATAAAAAATATTTAATAATCCTTTATAAGATCATTCAAAAAAGGATCTAAAATTTCAAATGGAATATAATTCACACCCTCTTCCATCTCATTATGAGTATACATTAGATGAGATTATTGTTACTTATATATGACATACACCTCCTATGGTTCAGAGACTCTCCATTAATTTTGATGATAATGAAATAAGGGATGATAACTCAGATCTCCATTCCTTATTCATTCAAGAATACCTTGATCATCAACCTATACATAATTTTGTTATTGATAATGGTAATAGTGAAGAAATTTGTATCATGACATTACTTATGCATTTAGGTTATACAAATCATGATTTACATCCTTCAACTAGATCAATTAAAGAATTTGATGCAACCTCATAATAGGTTCTTGATGAGATTGATATACATTTATAGGTGGGTCTCGCCCATGTGGTTAACACCTTCTTAGTTATACCTTCTATAGGTGTCTTTGATATGTTATTGGGATGAATTTCAATATATACACTTCAAGTAGTACTTTTTATAGTGAATGGATGTGTTAAATACATTCATGCCAATTGGGTAATTATAGTTTCTAGAATTCCATATGAACATTGTCTTGAGCAAGAGAAATGTTTACCTAGGCAATTCACTATCAAACCTCCTATGGTTAATTCTATATAAAAGGGTAAGCAACATGCAATACCATTTACCAAGTAGTTAGTATTTGAGAGAAATTAGAGGTCTATAGTGGGTTCCATAGAATCCTAATCTACTACACACAATATTTAGATATCCAGAGCACCTATACATGTTCCTATTACTACTAATTCAAAGAAACCATATAATACTCAATGATGGATTCCACAAACCCCTTCTACTTCATAACCATAGAGTCCTATTTTACATATGGAGAGCATCACATATATGATATTGACAGATATCACACATATGCATGCTATTAAACAACATCACCAGTTTATTACACTAGGTTCACAATGGGGAGATATCTATTATCATCATTTAGATATTATTTTCATGTCATATTCTAAAAATACCAAAAACAAATCACAAAAAATTCAAAAATCCAAAAATATTTTTAGTATTTACATATTGTATTAAATCCTTAGCATATATGTTTTCAATTCCATGTTGGTATATGGGATATCAATATTTACTATATACTTATGTTTCACACATCTTTTGAGTTTGATTCAGTCATACATAGATACATAATCTATGCACTTTTAGATGTTGGCTTCCCTCTACTCACATCACCAAGATATTGGGGGCATCCACATCTATGATCATGATACATCTAGGTTATATCATTTTATGGTCATTTTACATTATCATGTTTGAGCTCATATATGTACTTACACATTCATTTATTCATGCTTATATCTTTTGTAGTGTAATTAATATGTTATGTAAACATTTTTCTCTAACACATATATACAAGGACCAGTATGATATATTTATGATGATTGATAATACTTTCTTTTCATGTACTTCTTTGAGTGTCTTGCCTTGTTATTATCTTACTTGTTTGAGAATTTAAATATGTTCCATTATTTATGACCCTCATTCCTTTGGTTGCCTCTTTTAAATTTGAATATGTCATTGTTTGTTGTATGTTGACTTTTTAATATGTCATTTCTTATTTTTTATACATTTGACTAAGTCATGTCCCTTTGATTGTGTAGCATTTGAACATGCCCCTTGTTTATGGTCTCCTTATAATTTTGTATCTTGATTTTATTTTTGAGTGCTCTTGTATGTGTGCTTGATTGCTTGTTGATATTATATTGTTACTATATACATATTTCCATGATCTATATCATGCATCTTAGGAATTTGTGTGATTAAATTATTCATAATTCAATGATATATCTACCTAAACATGTTCACTCTATATGATACATGGTAATTTCATAGTTTACATGGTTATCTTATCCTTTTGAGGTAAGATAACTACCATAACTACCTCCCTCACCTTAAAGGGGGGGGTATCAGTAGGGGTATGTCATGGTGATATGACTTCCACATTTCCTCACAAATTTAAATTGTAGTGGGGTATGTTTTGGAAAGATGTTCTCCATACTTATTTTGTATTCATCATACCTAGATTATAGTAGGGGCATATTTTATAAACATGTCCTCCACATTGGTAATTATATTAATTTTTAGATTATAATAGGGGCATGTTTTGAAAACATGTTATCCACACTTACACATTATTAAATTAGGGATAACACATCTACAAGTTTGAATTACTAAAGGATTAGCCTAAGAGCCATATTTTCCAAGTTACAAGTTAGGTTACTATTATACTTGATTATCACACATTGCATGATTCACACACAATCTGACATGTAGGGTAGAACTGCATTAGTCTAATTCCCTCTTCAAAGTATTGGTTATGTAGGTAGTTCTCATTAATAGAGGGGTTTTTGGGTTAGCTCAACACCATGTTCCCACTAACTCATTTTTCCACAACCACTATGAAGATGAAGAACTAAGTTTTTTCTATTTTATAAAGAGAAAAAGTCCATGATCCATATCTGAATGCACCAAAGTGAAGGTGATGTAGAACCTAAAAGCATCTAGGTGTTTGTATCTAGTTTAAGTAGGTACTCCATACTGGATACCTACATCAAAGCCAAATAATAACATCGATGTGACTGTCCCAAGTCAATGCAAGTGTTCATAGCTATAGAGGTCAAATTACTAGAATCAGGTGAATTTCTATAATCTATATCCAATCCACTTTATGATATTCTAGATCTAGATCTATATTAGAATCAAATATAACTAAGTACCTTATTTTCAATATTATTTAAATATATAGCATAGTTGTAACTTTTATCTTTAAAATCTCAATATAATAAATTTAGTATCTATTCTATCTAATTTTCAAAAATAATTGTCCTCATATATATATATATATATAGATATAGTCTAACATACTTGTGCCCTAAGTTATTTATTATAACTTTAACCCTATATTCCCACACCTATATTTTAGGGTTAAATAACTTGACTCAAAATTATAGTCATCTCTGGGCCAACATTCAATTAGTATTAAAACCTCCTAGAGTATACTATCACCTATGACAAGGAGGTCAAGTAATCTTGGACAAAAAAATAATAACATTTATGAGGTCCTCAATGGCTGGGGAGAGGACTAAGACAACTAGGTCAACAAGGTGGACATTGATGCACACATAATCAAAACCTTCAAAGAAGGTGTGTGCACGAGTATGATTTTGATAAATCACTTTTATGGTACAAGAGATGTGGTACATGTCAACAAATTATGGATTCCCCTTCTCATCATCCTCATGAAAGGAGATGAGATCTCAAATTTGGGGAGCTTCATCACATTCAACCTCACTGAGCAAGTCAATGGAGTTTGCATAGGTAGTAATTTTTACATGATGTCATATATAGTATATATCATCTATGCCACCTTAGACTTCCAGAGCTTAGAATTTAATTAGTGAGGGTCTATGAGATCCATATTAAATTTATTACTTTACAAACTCTACATCCACCATTATCTAAATCACATCTAGGATATATGTGAGTATTTCTACCCTATTATGTATCACGCAATCAAGGAGTGGCCCATGCCAAGGATTTTTAATGACATCAAAGCTTCATTAAATACCATTGGTTCTTAATATTAATATAGAGACAATACTGTAATATAAGTGGAATGTATTTAGGAGGATCATCTCTTATTACCATACATAGTCCCAGACTGCCTTGCAGAGTAGGAGATTGCCTACTAACTTGTCTATGTCATAGTTAGCCACTGCATTACCTAAAAATAAAAAGTGTATATATAATTTCCCTTGGTCATAGGGAACCATGAATATATAAATTTTATATAACTATAAGCTATGGCCCAACACAAGGACTCTTACAACTTAGTCAAAGTAGATAATAGGTAGTGGGACCTTAGTGGTGTAGTATGAGCCCATGTGGATAAAATAAGGTCAACATTAGTTCTCATAATAAGGGCCACCTTGATGATGCACTTCAACTCAACCTTGATAATTACACATATTTGGTTACCAATATTGATGTGGTTTACCACTTAAATGCTCAAGCTCCAACTCAACCCGTTCTTGACAATAGACTAGTTATTTTATTGCAAGTGTTTGTTTAATCAACCATGGAGGCCCTAATGACTATAGAAAAATCTCCAAGTGAATCTTAAAATATTAATAAATAATTCCACTCTAATGGATTTAGCATAAACTACACTTCTTGTACCTCCCCAATTAAGCCAACCCTGGTTCACTGGTGCTCTTCACTTTGATAGCAATCCTAAATTTAGATCAAGTAGGGAATAGTCTATAGCTTTCTTGGAGGAATCCACCCCAACTATTGGTGCTCCTAAAAAAATATTAATATATCACTAGGTTTCTCCATCCTAACCTAACATACCCTTGCTATGCCTCTCCCTTTTCATGTGATGACAATTTCTCAACTCCCTTTTGTTCTTTTAGATTTGGCCATGTTTGACATCCCCAGTGGCTAAGTTCCTCTAGTTCAATTTTAAACCCAATTATGGACCTCATCAATCCCATTAGAATGGTATAAAACCTCATTAACCCTTAGTTCTTCCCCATAGGTTAGCTCAGCCCCTATTTGATCTCAAATTTTAAGTGCTCCCAAATTCTCAATAGCCTTGACAAGTATAATTGCCACTATAACAACAATCCCTATGAGTATTCCAACTACTTTGATGGTTCTTATGACTTAAAGTGCTCTTATTTTCAAATATTCCTCTAATATTTCCACATCATTGAGCCCAATATTAGTCACTTATCCCCCATAATATTCACATGGGGATGTTTCTATTGTTTTTTCTTTAGTATCTACGTCACATACAGACCCAAACAAGAGGCCAAAGTTGAAACATAGAATGATTGCTCCCAATAAACTTATACATCCCTGTAAAACATCTTCAAATTATACCTAGACCCCTCTATCCATCACCTTAGTCCCCCAAGGATTTGGTTTTAACTAGCCAATTTACTTGTTTATTCTAAATACTTAACCCCCATGTTCCATTATCCCTTAGGATTCTATGATCCTAGACCAATGGTGATATCACATGTTTCCTTAATCTTCCTCATTTTTGGTTTCTCCCTTTTCCTTCATATCACCCCATCTATCCTTAATTTCACTTCCCCCTCTATCTTCCATCCCATTCCATGTTCACCCTCCATTATTTCCTCCTCCACCCATGCCTCCACCTTCCACTTTAGCTGCCACCACCCCTCATGTGTCATCTTCCACCACCTTAGTAACTATAATTGGGTAGTGATGGATTGGTACCATTGGATCTTTAGGTGTACAATGAACAAAGATGGTCTACCATGGGGACTCAAATGTCCAATTATATTTTGATTGAGAGTTAGGGAGGATGAAAAGGGTGCTCATAAAAATCTTCACTTAGGAAGGTAACCCTATGGCATGGAGGACTGAACATGATATTTTCTCCCTCACCAAAGTGAGGACTATGATTAAATAAGGGAAGGTAGAAGAGGACCCAAATTTAGTGATCCAAGCCACTAATGGTCTCTCTAAGATGTTAAGGGTAGATGCATAAAGTTGGGGGATAAAAAAAATGACACTATAAAAAATAAAAAGCATTTTTTGTAAAGGGAATATACCCTTTTCAAAAGGGCATATGCCCTTTTTAAACAAAAAAACTAATGCAAAAAAGATGTTGGGTTGGTCCCAACCCTAAAGGGCATATGCCCTTTGCAATCCAAAGGGCGTACACCTTTTGTAAAGGGTGTACACCTTTTGGATTGGAAAGGATGCAATACCTCTGCAAAGGGCATGCATCCTTTGCATAGGGTGTATGACCTTTGCAAAGGGCATACACCCTTTACAATCCATGTATTTTTTTTTATTTTTTTTGTAATTAAACTTTTGACAGTTATGTATATTTTTCTATTTTATAAGTAGATGTATTTTATTTACAAGGATATATTTAGTAAAATAAATGTTAAGCACTTTAAATTTATTTTAATAAATATAAAAAATTAGGGCCACTTAACATCTTTTGAAATTGATTACAGAGTTGTAGGAGTTACCATTCAGAAGTTAGTTTTTCAAATTTCATTCCAACCAATACATAGTTTTTCATAATTTTAGGATCAGGAGATAGAATGGGAAACAAGGTTACAAATCATGTTATGTATGTAATAGATATATACCATTGAGGATTACATGTATGTTTTACCTACTTAAGTATTCCCTTTCTACTTTATCTACTTGAGTATGCTCTACTTGATTAAATAGCTGAGCCATGGTTTGATCTCAAGGAATATGCCCTACCTAAATACACAAGCCATATCTTGATATTTACTATTCCCTACTAGTGTCAAATTAAGTGCTCCACTTAGTCAACCTAGTCTACTTCAAGGTCCTCTAGAAACTTTCTTTTAATTAGGTCTATTCCTAAACATAAATTATCTCTCGATCTATCATAAAAGGTCTTCTTAGTAATGGTATTGAAAGACTAATGACCTTATTATTTAGCATTGTCTCTTAACTTCTTAGCCTCTTTATTCAGATCAAAAAACACTTTCAATCACTTAAAATAGGGTCCTCAATACAAAGATAGTAGTATACCTTCAAACAAAACCCTTATTTGACTCCTAAAGCACTAAATTGTACATCTCAATTCTTTGAACAATACTATGAGGGTTTCACCAATTATTTGACTCAAGTTTTTTAGTGCATGAAGAACTTTAACTCAAAACTCAGATGACAAAAAATCTTCCCTTTACGAGCCTATTAGGCCAAATTCTACCTCTTAAGGAATTTATAAAAAGAATTCTACAACTACCTTGTTTTTTTTACTCATTTAATTCAAAAACTCAATGAAAATATCAATACAATGATATAAGACTCATAGGTGTCTTTACACAATCTCAAGATACCAATTAGATCACCAAAGTGCCCAAAAAGTTGATTACTTATCCTAAGCATTGCTACAATATTATGTATAGACATGTTTGGTCTTGAAAGGTGTTATTAATCTAAGCTCATCAAATGATTCTTATAAAGCTTTATTAATATTTTTGGAGACTATCTTTGAGGATAAGAAACCAATTTCCTTTATTTCTTTCTTAAGAATTAGAATTCAGTGGAAACTCTACTCTTTAGGTCTGGATGGCCTAATATGCTTGCATGGAAGGTTATTAACTTGGATTAAATGTCAAATGCTTTGAATCACTTTACTTGTAAGTATTCTATAGTGTTTACATAATAACATTAGACCTTCATAAGAGGTTTATAATTAATCAACAAAATTGGAGATGTACTATACTTGGTGTTTCCTATCTTTGCCTTGGAATATTATTAATAACCTTATTCTTGACTTAAAAAATGAACTTTAATTAATGGATATATAAATATGCATAAATAAATAACTTGCAACATGTAACCTATAACATATATATAGTAATGATATAGTCAGTCATACATTACATCTACCACATACATGGTTTTACGTGTAGGTATTTGGTCACTCATAAATGACACATTCTTGTGGTTGTGATATGGTCACTTATAGTGGAAATGAATGTAGATAATTACCCTAGTTCACTCTATTTTCACTTAAACCATTAACCCCAAACCCTAAACCCCTAATCCTAAACACTAAACCTCAAACCCTAAACATTGAAAACTAAACCCCAAACCCTAAACCATAAACCCTAAACCATAAACACTAAATAATATACCTAAAACCTAGACACTAGAACCTAAGCCCTGAACCCTTAACCCTAATACATTAGCCTTAATCCAAAAATAATAATCTATAAACCCTAAACATATAAACATAAAACATTAAACCCTATACTTTACACCCTAGACCCTAAACCCTAAAACCTAAATGTAAGCCCTTAATCCTAAACCCCAAACCATAAACCTAAAATCCTAAATCCTTAGCCCTAAAACCTAAATGTAAGACCTTAAGCCTAAACCTCAAGCCTTTAACCATAAACCATAAGTCATAAACCTTAAACATTATCTCCTAAACTAAAAATTCTAAACCTAAACCCTAACTTAAAACCCAAAACCTTAAACACTAAACCTAAATCCCTAAACTCTTAACCCTAAACCCTATACCCTAAACCTAAAACCCCAAAACATAAACTCTAAACTCTAAAATCTAAACACTAAACTTAAATTCCTAAAACCTAAGCCCTAATCCCCAAACACTAAATCCCAAACCCTAAATACTAAACACTAAGTTCCAAACCCCAAACCCTCAACCAAAAAACCAAGACCAAAATCTTGAACCTTACATCCTAAACCCTAAACCCTAAGTGTGAAAACATAAACCCAAAACCCTAACCCCAAACACCAAGCCCAAAACCCTAAAAGCTAATCTCTTGGTCCCTTAAACCATAAACCTTAAATCATAAACCTTTAAGCATAAGATATAAATAATAAGTCCTATATCCTAATGCCTAAGCCATAACACTAAAACTTGAACCCTAAATGCTAGTCCCTATACACTAAATGCTAAGTTGTGAATCTTGAACCATCAACAATAAACCTTAAACCCTAAACCTCTAGCCATAAACCATAATATTGAGTTATCACCTATATAGAGAAAAGAGAAGGGGCATTGGCTAAGCCATATCTTTAAAAGATAGGTGTCATTCTAACCTATATAGAGAAAGGAGTGACTAGGGAAATTCATGTAAAAGTCTTTAAGATGGATTCAAGATGAATTATTGAATAATTTTTGGGTTTTTTAATCAATGGGTCTATCAATATGCATAAATGTTTAACTTGTAACATTCAACCTATAACATATATATAATAATGATACAATCATTCATACATTACATCTACCCCATACCTAGTACCACATTTAGGTATGTTTTGATGAATCCCATGTGTTTTTTCATGTTCAACATATCCTCCTACTTCTATTTTTAAGGTTTTGATAGTCTCTAACTCATTTTCTTGCCCTTTTCATATTGATCCTACAAGATTTGTCTTCTTGGGAGTGACCTCTATTTGAGACAAAATAGAGGTCACTTCCCCTATTATCCTAGACAAAATGATGATATGATGGTATTTGGAAAATTATGGGGACCATTTTCACATATTTTTAGGGTTGGTTCACACTCTTAGCACCTCCAAACCTCATAAAACCCAAGGCAGACTTCTTGAACAATCATTATTTATAAGGTTTATGTGTCAACTTCAAGTTAAGGTTTGAGCTCAGTTTCTACCCCTATTTTCTTAGACTAAGTATCTCATTATGTTGGTATAACCATGCTTAAGGTGTTATAATCAACTCTATCACCCATTCTTTCTTGTCAACTCCTCAAGGTGTACTCTTTATTGACCTAGGCTTAAATTATAATCAACTATGACTATGTGCCTAATCATAAAAGGTATGCCTATAGGTGGAATTTATATATTATACCCTTATATACCATGTTACACATATTATTCATATAATAACCCTAGTGTACTCCATTTACACCTAAACAATTAACCCTAAAACCCAAACACCAAACCCTAAACACCATAAACCTTGAATTTTGAAACCTAAACCTAAACCCTAAACATCATAAACCTTGAAAAATTAACCCTAATACATTATACATAAAATAAAAATAATAATACCTAAACCCCAAAACATATACCCTAAATATATAACCTTAAAATCTTAAACCCTAGACTTTATATCCTAGACCCTAACCCCTAAAACTTAAACTTTTAAGGCCTTAACCCTGAATCCCAATCTAGAAGCCTAAAATCTTAAATCCTAAACACTAAAACATAAAAAACTAACCTTATAGGTAATTAATATTAAATACTAAACCTTAAACACAAAATTCAAAATCATGAACCTTAAACCCTAAACACTGAACCCCAAACCCCAAACCCAAAACCTTGACCCCTAAACTTTTGATACTAAACCCCAATCCTAAAACCCTAAGCACTAAACTGTAAACCTTGAAATTTGAACCCTAAACCACAAACCTAGAACCATAAAAACTCAAACCTAAAACCATATACCCTAAATCTTAAAATTAGATAAACCCTAAACTTAAAACCTAAATGCTAGAACCCAACCAATCAACCCCAAACACTAAACTATAAACTTTGAACCTTGAACCCTTAACCTAAAACCCTAAAAATGAAACCTAAATGACAATTAATAAACATACATTATGGATACCACACTATAAAAGAATGATGAAATAATTGGTAGTTCAAATCAACCTCCTCTCCACTTTCCTACCATAATTCCTACACAAGCATAAATATTTCAATGCAAGGAGAAAACATGCCATAACAAAGTCAGTGGCACAAATGATAATAATTTATACTCATGACCCACATCATTATGTGAGAATAACTCACAAACATGAGAAGATACAAAATGATCTGACCCTTTCGCTCAATGATTTGGAAATAATTGTGTCTATAAGAAAGATTTCACCACATACGAAGCAAGCCAAAAGAGGTAATTTTTTTATCTATCATCATTTTTCATCATCCCTAATAATTTGAAATCAATTTATTCCATTCAAGTGCAAAGATGATATTATCTTATTTTCACCATTTAAATCATTCAACAATCTCCCTAGAGTAATCCATCATGACCCTATCTAATATACTAGACATGAATGAGAATAATCACCCTAATACACTCAAATAAAAAAAGGAATTGAAACACCATTCAAGATTAATCTAAAAAATATATTTTTTAGTCTAAAATAAATTTATACATAATACTAGATTAGAACACACTCTACTAGATGAGGGAGTGACTAGGGATGATGATAGAGTGATTAGGTATGACCAGTGACAATGAGGGACTTATTAAGGACATTAAGGGATGAGGATAGATGAGGAGGGGGTGATTAAGGATGATGAGGGTTGATGAGGGAGTGATTAGGGATGATGAGGGGTCTAATGAAAGACGATGAAGGCTTGACTAGGGAAGATAAGAAATTATGATAGTTAATGAGGGAGTTATTAGGGATGGTGAGGGATGATGAGAGTGTGACTAGGGATGATGCTCAAGATAATGAGAGATTGATTAGGTATGATTAGGGTTGATAAAGTTTGATGACATGGAGTGTTTAGGGATGATCAATGACAATGAGGGATGATCAGGGAGTGATTAGGGATGATGAGGTTTGATGAGAGAGTGATTACTGATAATGAGGATGATGATAGATAATGAGGAAGTGATTAGGGATAATGAGGGCTAATGAGAAATGGTGAGGGATTGAATAAGGATGATAATTGAATATGAGGGTTGATGAGGGAGTGATTAGGGATGATGAGTATCAATAAGGGATTTTCCTATGTGAATTTGGAGTGCTAGAATATGAATTTATTCTACATGACTTTGGAATAATACATGAGATTGGAATTGAATAATACATGGATTGACCATCTATTTGACATTTATTTTAGAGTGAATGGTATATTTATATAATGAATTTGAATGGTGTGTTGATTTATTCTATTTCAATTGAGTCTATTAGGGTGATTACCTACATTCATGTCAAGTATAAGTTACCATATCATGATTAAAGGTAGATGTCATGTATGAATGAATGCATACATATATGTAATAGGTATGTGATAGATGTCATGTATGAGTGATCGTATCATGACCATAGGTATGTTATAAGTTACATGATATAGGGTAGTCATTTATGCATATTGATAGATCCATTTATTGAATAACCCATAAATTATTTAAGAATCCACCTTCAAGCTCAGGAATTCAATTGGGTAGGGCATAATCAAGTAGGTAATGTATCTAGGGCATACTTAATTAGGTAAAATATGGGGCATAATAAATGATACATCTATTACATATGTAACATGATTTTATTAGAAGTAGCTACTGAGAGGGGTGGGGTGAATCAATAGACAACAATGTTCAGTCAGTTCCAAAATCATTCCATCATATATCAACATAATATAACAATAGAAATATGAAATCACATACATCTAAAGCATGAAGAAGGACATACATCACATCCACACATTGTCTATGTGGGAAACCCTCATGGGGGATAAAACCCAATAAATCCTACAAGATGGAATATTGTATTAAAAATATAATACTCAAAAAATTGACCAGCACCAATTGATTAAGGAGCACCTACTCCACAATTTAGTCAAGCACCCACTTGAACTTTAACTAGGTCCAACTAGCGAGGAGACTAAAACCCCCTAGGTAACCAAGAACCAACTCAGATACCTCTAATATGATCTCCACCTCTGATTTGATGTCATCTACACTTGATGATGTACCTCTACAACTCAAACACTCTCAACTTTGCATCTCTACCTCATACAAGCTGCTTAGTCTTCTTCACTCTACTAGGTCACCCTCTTCACAACTTGGTAATTAAAACTAGATCAAAACCTATTTACATACTATTATACCTATCCCATATATTTATCAATATATTTTTATGGTTTCCATGGTCTTACATCACTATTCAAATCCTTTTTTTTAATGTTTTTTACCATACAAGATCTACTCACAAATAGCCCAAATAGGCCTAATATATATGTCATATTCTCATCTAACTCATATTGGTTAGCCAAGATGATTTACATGATTGATAAATATTTGAAATAGGTCCTCATACATGTTATATTTAATAACCATACACCCCTTAGGTTGGTCACTCCCCTTAAGACCTAAAACACCAATTAGGCCTAAGCGAGACCTAAAGCAATTAGGCCTACCCATTTACATGTTACAACTTAGGATAATTTATCCAAAATAATGTAATTAAAATGATTAAAACACATCAAAAATATCACCAATGGACCATTTCTGACTCCCCAATAGGTATATGCCACCTGGAACACCATTTCACACTTTGAACCTAACAATTAGGTTTTCTTATTCTTTAGGCCTTGTAACACAAAAAACACTGTCATAAAGAACTAAGCCATACAGTTGTTTTTATAAAAAAACCACTTGAAAAAAATTAATGGATATGTTATATATGACTTCAAAAAAAACATAAAATCCATTTTTTTTCACTATTCACACTCCAATCAACCAAAAACATCTCTGTCATAGGCTCACTAAAATCTAGTAAAACATAATCAAATTACAATCAAGTGTTTTGACTCTCAAAATATTATCAGGGATAAAATATGAAAAAAATGACTTATAAAAAGTATTTATGACTTATATAACAACCCTAAATTCATTTTATGCTCTAAATTATCTCAAACAACCTCCAACTAACCTCTATAAATTGATCACTAGGAGTACTTGTAGCCTTCAAGAACATAGTCATGAACAAGTTCTTGTATAAAACCTATAAGAGTGTTTCAAGAAGTATAATACACATTAATAGTTCCTTTTTTATCTCTAGGTCAAATTCCAATAGTTAATTCTCAATTTCAACCAACTTTCATTGGTCTAAGAGACCAATTCGTTAGGTCACTATCTCACAATCTTCATTATATAGACAAGCTACTTTGAAAGCGTTGTTTCACCTATGTATGAGTAACATCACCACTTTTAAACCATTGAAACATAGTTATTAGCTATTAAAAAAATACTTAAATTCATTTGAATCAACCTTAATCACCTAGAACACTTCCCTAAATACATATTCACTTGACTGACCTTTTTGCCACTGTTATCACAGTCTGTAAGTTTTAGTGATAGGACAAAGTGAATTGTAAAATTGATTGAAATATATGTCAAAGATTTATAAACTATCATCATGGAATTTTATAATAATTATCTATCTTTTTCTTCCATAAATTTATCAACTGGGTTTAATGTACCACACTACTACACT